>JBAKBP010018537.1:0-46506 GCA_037953745.1 Lithodes maja | reverse complement strand
CCCTCCCCCCTCCCCTCCCCCCCCTCCCCTCCCCCATATATATATATATATATATACTGTATATATTATTATTATTTTTTTATTTTTTTTGGGTGGGGGAGGGTTATTTTTTATTTTTATTTTATTTTATTTTTCTAATCATAGATTGATATATATATATATATATATATATATATATATATTATATCATTCGTATTTATGTATTTATCTAAGTTATGCCCCCTCCCTCCCCCATTATACACCCTCCCCCTCTTCCCCCATTATACCCCCATCCCCCCATATATCATTCATTAATTCATTCAATCATCACTTCCGAGGTTCGGGGCCCACCTTCATTCACCCACCTTCATTCACCCATCATCATCACCATCATAAAAAAAAAAAAAAAAAAAAAAAAATCAATTTCTACTACATTTTGCACTACAGTGGATATAGGCCTCCTGGGGAAACCACTCTAAAAAAATAACGAGTCCAGTGCAGTACCTCTTTGGGTGGCTTGGAAATTTGCACATATTTCTCTGGTTTGACACCATATATATATATATATATATATATATATATATATATATATATATATATATATGCTATATATATATATATATAAATATATCCACACACATACATTACCATTACCATTTACCATTCTTTATATTTTGTTTGACACCTTGTATATATATAATTTATATATATATATATATATATATATATATATATATATATATATATATATACTGTCTATATATATATATACTGTATATATATATATATATATACATTACTTTATTTTATTTACGTGTACAATAGAATTATTTCTGAATTTATTACCTGAAGATTACCTGGCTTTCTTATTTTGTTTTTTCAGTGTCAACCCAGGAGCCATTTCCCTTCTCGTTGAAAAGGGTGTATATTGTGGCAAAGATATACAACTGTATAAACATTCTCATATATTTTCATAACAATAACAATGCATGGAAACAATTGCGCATAGCTCACGAACCAATTACTCTATATTATTTTTGTTTTCACCATTGGAAAGAGCACAATTTTCTGATTCCGGTGATATATACAGTTATATACGTATCCGACCAAATAACGCAACCACGAGGTGGGGAACAGCTCGGAACCCGGCTAGCATCGACGGAACAGAGACGGGTGAAGCGTAAATATTCGCATTTTGGCTCTTCATTTCAAATATTCATAGCGCAAAAAGTATTTGTCCTAGGAACTTCTAGTTTATTTTATACTCATCAGCATTATTTGCCGTATTCATTCAGCCTAAATTTAAAACCATACACTTCGTAGCAACGAAATAAATCGAAAATGTTATAAACCATATCAATCAAAATCAGATTTTTTTTTTTCGGTCACTGCATGGAAACAATTGTGCATAGCTCGCGAACCAATTATGCTATATTATTTTTGTTTTCACCATTGGAAAGAGCACAATTTTCCGATTCCGGTGATATATACAGTTATATACGTATCCGAGCAAATAACGCAACCACGAGGTGGGGAACAGCTCGGAACCCGGCTAGCATCGCCGGAACAGAGATGGGTGAAGCGTAAATATTCGCATTTTGGCTCTTCATTTCAAATATTCATAGCGCAAAAAGTATTTGTCCTAGGAACTTCTAGTTTATTTTATACTCATCAGCATTACTTGCCATATTCATACAGCATAAATTTAAAACCATACACTTCGTAGCAACGAAATAAATTGAAAATGTTATAAACCATATAAATCAAAATCATATTTTTTTCTTTTCGGTCACTGCTTGAGAAATATTGAAGATAAACAATTTCTGTTTCCAGATTTGGAAAGAGGAGAAAACATACTATTATTTGAGCAAAAAAAAATATATGGTCATCACTCACAATTTAGAGCTAGGACGGTGTGAAGACAATTGCATGGGAAATAATTGTATTCCGGACTCATTTACACTTTCATATTTCGATTTATTTAATTTTTTTTTTATTTTATCATGTACTATAAATATTCCTCTTTCCATTGATATATGATACATCACAATAAACAGCATTCTGGTGGATGGAAATCGCGAAAAATGTAAGGCTTCGACAACACTCATGAGCCAAATTCAAGACCCAAAATACTTGTCAAGCGCCTCCTTGGAACATAATATGTCGGAGGGAGTTAAAACAGTTGCCTCTGTCCATACATCAGATCCTCTTGGAAGATATCTGATTTTATCCCCCACCTTAGGAATGAACATATTGACTTTGGAACATTCAACCTTATCTAAATCTTGTGCCTCACTTGGTTCATCATAATCACTGTCAGCATTGTCACTATTCTGAATAATTATCTCAGTTACTGGTGCCCTACTTCCATCAGTATCATTCACTTCACCCATGATGTAATTACTATCTATCACCCTGGATGCATGTACTCTAACACACTGGCTTCCTTGCTTTATTATGATAACTTTACCATCTCTACCGATTATCGTGCCAGGGCCTTTCCATTCATCCTGTCCATCCCTCTTATAATATACCACATCACCGGTAGATAATTGCTTGCCACATGGACGTACACTGTGCCGAAGAGCCCTTCTAATTTTCTCCGACGCTTCAGCCTGAACAAAAGCTTGTCTACTAGCGTGCAAAGCATTCAAATGTTCTGCAAAAGAAAAACTTATTGTAGTACCTTCCAGAGCAGGGGGATTGTCACACAAGACTGATGGTAATTTTGGATTCCTACCAAACACTAACTGATATGGGCTGTAGCCATTCACCATTTGTAACGAGTTTTTAGCATGAACTGCCCATGCAAGAGCTACAGACAAGGGACAAGTGGGCCTATCAGCCAACATTTTGTGAACCATACTGTCAATTATGGCATGGTTTCTCTCACATTACCCATTACTAAAAGGACTTTCAGCAGCAGTGCACATGGATGTGATGTTTATATTTTCACACATATCTCTGAAGTCTTCATTCGCAAATTCACCTCCATTATCAGACAACAAAAATTCAGGTGACCCTAAGCCAGTGCCTATCCACTTCTCCATAATCTGATTAATAATGCTTTGCCTGTCCTTCCGATACAACACAGATGAAATGATAAATCTAGTTGCCACATCCACTAAATGCAAAATATATACACCTTTCTTCTTGTCCCACTCTTTGAGATCCATGGCAACTACCTCATTAAAATCTCGTGCCAGAGGAAGGCATACTACAGGCTTAGATGGAGTCCTCCTATATTTTTTGCATATGTCACAATTTTCACTGACCTCATCTATTAAAGTCTTGTATTATTGGATCTGTAATACCTGCATCGTTAATTAATAACTTCAATCTATGACTTGAAGGATGAGCGAACTGCCTGTGGAGTTTCAAGACAGTTTTCTTTTTATCCACATCCTCTCCTGTGGCTGTGAGAACTTGTTTTACATCAATAGATGTACCATGCTTCATTATGGGTACACAATAATGTCCTGTTGATGTATACTGAACAGGAACATTCTTACCAAATATACTTATCTTGTCTTTCTCTAGATCTAGTATTACTCTAGCCTTTTTCATAGAAGATTTACTTTAAAGGAGTGGAATATCACTATTTACTACGTCAGTTTTTAGCATACAGTATTTCCCAGCAATGAAACATGGAACAACTACTTATTTCAGTGATCTTATTTCTCTTCCATCACCAAATTTGAACCAAGTTTTGCCTTTTGATTCTTTTTCTTTACTTAGCGCTGCTTCATCAAGTGTGTCCAGATAAAATTTCATCTAATCCTCACCACAAACTGTGGAGGTACAGGCACAGTCCAAGATCTCACAATTTAATGATTCCCCTACCATACCTTTAACGTTAACGTTCAATACCTGGCAATAATCTACTCTTGTGTCCAGTTCCTTAGGGTCGGTTTCTTCAGTGTTGTTGGACTCTGCTTCAAACACTTGTCGTGGACGTCTCTCTGGGCACTTTCTTGCATAGTGGTATGTCGAGTCACAGATCCTGCATCTTGTTGGATTACCCTGACCATCCAATGGGTTTCTTCTCCAGTTGTCGCCTGTAGTTGATGACCGGTAGTCTGTGCGTCCTCTTCCTCGTCCCATACCTCGCTGAGGCCATCTTGCAATACTCTCACCCCGATTTCCATTGTTGGTCCACTTGTGATATGGGGAACCAGTTAGTAGAACATCTGCAGTTGTAGATTCCATCTTCACAGAAATGCCTGGCACACCAACATCTCTCGGTAGTACAGTCTGTTTACCAAAAAACTTGACAAGAGATATAGATACTTGTTCAAGCAGAGAATCTTTCTTCTGGAAGTCAACGCCAGTCACCACCAGCTGCCGGTCTTTTTGTGATAAACAAGCACAATCCAACAACTTGAATGCCAATATAGGAACCGATATGTCTGTGCCATACTTCTTCACTCTATGCTAAAGTTTCTTATACTCCATTATGTAATTCTCCATTGTCACTGCTTCGTTCTTCCTGTGTTTATCAAATTCCGACCATGCTTCATATGCACTAACTAATCATCTTTTGAATAAACTCCATCCAGAAACGAAAGGAGTTTGTTGATCCCATCTTCTCCATCCAGAGTCGCTATATCCACTTCACTGAACACCTTGTCCCTCACTGAACTGCCTTCAGGAAATGACAGGGCAACTGCTAAACTTTGCTGCTTCTTGCTCAGTTTCGTGATTTTAGTCCAGGCTTCTATCTCGACTTTCCACCGATCATATGGCTTTGAAGAACTAAAAGCAGGTGTATCCTTGCGAAACTGTCTTGTTTTCTGTCATGGCGCCGTTGTATAAGACTTAGAAGTTCACACAGGACTGGGCCGTCGGTGTTGAGATCATACCGGGTACTGTAGTTGCTACGACGTCACTTATTGATGACAGCTACTCCTCCACTTCTATATCTCCACTGGACTACGCTCTGCTACCATGTTCAGTTCAATGGAGGATAAGAGAAGACCACGTCGTTGACCATAACTATTTATTAATCTTTAGATACAGATAGAGTACCTGACAGCATGGCTGCTACTGTCCAACTGCTGTTCCCATTCCTTAATCCTGCTCATAACACTTGACGAAATAAAGTGAAACTGACGAAACAAATATAAATACATGAACCATAATGGAATACATGAACACATAAATGAAACAATGGAAATGATGGGATTCATAACTATAAGCTTATGACCAAGTGAAATAACCAAAGGAATTCATATGAAGCAGGAAGATGAACTAAACCTTTTACTAAATAAATCAATTCAATATAATATAACATGTAGATTATATTCGAACATAGTTAACAAGACGGGTGTTATGTGCTCTATGAAGAGGGGGTGGTATACACTGAGAGAGCTCTGAGGAACACTGATTATTTAAATAGCGGTAGAATAGTGAGAGATGCAACATTGCGGTGAAAAGAGAGAGATTGAAGAGAATTGGTGAGTGGATGTAAGTTAATGAGACAGAAGGCGTTCTTTTCTATTTTGTGCTGTGCGAGAGGATCCTCCCCACACGTGTGAACAATACTCAATACATTGACGCACTGTGCCCCTGTACAGAACAAGAAGCTGCACGGGGGTAAAGAACCCCAGGAGGCGGTTGAGCACACCCAGCTTCCGGGAAGCACTTTTAGCTAGAGTGGTAATATGATCTTTCCAAGAGAGATCATAAGAAAAATAGACACCCAGAATACTACCCCCCCCCCCCCCCAGACATATTAACTTACGAAAGTTAGGGGTTGCCCGAGCGCCTGGTATTTCCCCCACATCACTGATTCTCACACTGAGGGACCGTTAGAAGTTGGAGGAATTTGGGGTTGCCACCAACCGACAGATTATGATCTAACTTACCTAAATTACTAAGCGCAATTGATGCAAATCGTGTCATAAACTTATTATTGAGCTATTTCATATGATGCGATCGCGTCATATATGACGGAGGGGGTTAAGAGAAGATGACGGGTTAATTTGTATGTTGTTGAAGAGTAGGTCGTAGTTTTCTGGAAGGGGGCGACAAGTAGACAGATGGAGAAATTGAGTTGGGAAGCATTGAAAGTAACAAGGTTTTATCTGCACCAATGAGAGATAGTAGATAGTAAAGTAGAAAAGCCCTCCGCCAATCACTGCGCTCCCTTCTATGTGCTTGCACCGTCAGCTGATTTTGACAGTTCTCGGCAACAACACGCCCCACCTTCCCAGCCAACCAATCAGCGGCCTCCATTATCGGAGCACGGAGCTGAACTCTTTACCTCACCTCAAAAGTCGCTCTCTTTCTCTTCTCGAGTAGTTTCCTCTGGTTATACTCGATCTAATCCTTCGGTGCCAGCCCTGTACTCCCGTAAGCCACTGAAAGATGTTTATAACCAGCTTCCAGGAACTTATTTCGAGGAGAGGAGAGTGGAGGTGGAGGAGGCAAGAATTCAAAGCGAGTGGGCTGGCGCGCGTGCCGCTCAGCCAATCACAGCACGGGAGGCGAGACTATAATGTCTGGCGCGGAGGGGTTACAGGGGTCACTCACCCCTTGGAACTCACCTGGTTAGCTTCTTACAACCCGGTTTGGTCTCTCTCACTCGGGCACAAAGGGAAACCAGGAGCCAACCATTCCAGCTACCCTGCGCTTATCTACAGCAACAGCACAGACCACTCCTGATCTCTCTTCACTCTCGCCCACTCGGAGGTTACACCTTCAGTATCCTGCCGGCTGTTGTCACATTGCTAGTCTACACACACACAGTCAAGCAATTTAAGAGGGACGACAGAAAGTGGACGGGAGTGAGAATTTCCAGAGGAGCTATTGGCAAGCTCTGAGGTGGTAAACCACAGTTCCAGTATTCACACCTGATTCCAGCATCCACAAATATATTTGTTTAACCCGGGAGCTGCGGGGAGACTCTTAAGAGTTCCCCCGGCGCACTGCGGGAAGACTCTTCAGAGTAACGCTTTTGAACGCGTACCAAAACCGCGCGTTAATAGTCAGGCGGCTGAAAATTGGTGTGGATGTAGTACTACATGTCAACTCTCGATACCGCCCCGCCAAACGCTCTCCCCGCACTCGTGCAAGCACCACCGCGCCAGTAACCACGCACTAGTCATGGAGCCCACACGTCCCTCACGCTCGCTCCCTGATGACACAACCAGCCCTCCTTCTGGTGGTGTTAGCCGCCGTGGAAGGCAGAGGGTGGCTGCCAAAGACCCTAGCTACCAGTACGACACGCCCTACAGCTCTGAGGACGAAACACCAGCACCCAAAGCACAAAAAACACGTGCAAGCAGGGCAATGGCACAGAGGTCATTGGTCTTTCGGGACACTGCCACCACGACCCAGGCCACTGCAACAACCACTACCACCACCACTACCACCACTGCCACCCCTGCCACCCCTGCCAGCGACGCAGGAGGCCGCCCTAGGGCTGCAAAACCTGCGGGGGCAGGAAAAATTAAAGGCACGGGCGTAGGGAAAAGATCCCGTACGCCAGCCACAGTGCCCCTACCACCACCACCACCACCACCACCAGCCGCCGCCCCTGGCCCGGCTGCCGCCGCCGCCCCTGGCCCGACTGCCGCCGCCGCCCCTGGCCCGACTGCCGCCGCCGCCCCTGGCCCGACTGCCGCCGCCGCCCCTGCTGCCCCTGCCAGCGACGCAGGAGGCCGCCCTAGGGCTGCAAAACCTGCGGGGGCAGGAAAAATTAAAGGCACGGGCGTAGGGAAAAGATCCCGTACGCCAGCCACAGTGCCCCTACCACCACCACCACCACCAGCCGCCGCCCCTGGCCCGGCTGCCGCCGCCGCCCCTGGCCCGGCTGCCGCTGCCGCCCCTGGCCCGGCTGCCGCTGCCGCCCCTGCTGCCCCTGCCGCCCCTGCTGCCCCTGCCGCCCCTGCTGCCCCTGCCACCCCTGCTGCCCCTGCCGCCCCTGCTGCCCCTGTCCAAGGAACAGGGAAGGGGAAGGGGAAAGGGAGAGGGAAAGCGACTGCTGGCCCTGCTGTCCCTGGTGGCCCTGCTGCCCCTGTTGCCCCTGCTGCCCCTGTTGCCCCTGTTGCCCCTGCTGCCCCTGCCGCCCCTGCCGCCCCTGCCCAAGGAACAGAGAGAAGGGCGACAGGCACCACCATCATCTTGCCATCAAGGCCACGCACCACTGCTGCCCCTGCCGCCGCCTCTGCCGCCGCCTCTGCCGCCGCCTCTGCCGCCGCCCCTACCGCCACCTCTGCTGTCCCTGTCCATAAGACACCCTCGCGTGCAAAAATTACCCGGAAAACTCTGACACCATCAAAATATGGCGCCCTGCTGTTTGATGGTGATTGGCAGGACATTGGCAGCCAAGGTTTTGACGACGAAGACCTAGCACGGGACCAAGGGTGGGGGGATTTGGGAGTGGACAGTGGGAGTGAGTCAGACGTCGGCGACGAAAATGAGGAAGGTCATCGTCTGTCTAGTGAAGAGGAGGGTGATGATGATCAAGTGCTGTATCGCGACCATGGAAGCGATATTTCAGACGATGAAGCAGACGCAGACGGCATTCCGATCCCTGGCTTGCCTTCGTTCGATTGGTCTGACGGGGTCAATTTTGTACCTGACGTGCCCCAGTTCAATCCTGGGACGTCAGGAACAACTGACGACTGGCCCTGTGATGATCAAGCGAACGAAAGCGACTTCTTCCTCGCTTTTTTCGATATGGAGGTAATGACGTACATCGTTGCCCAAACAAACGCCTACTACAGGTGGGTGTTTGGCCGATTGTACGTCCTTTCTCCAAAAGCGAGAATACGAGGCTGGGTGGATACGACTGTGGAAGAATTTATGACGTTCTTTGCCTTGTTGTTCCTCATGCCTCTGATCAAGAAGCATGTGTTGCAACACTACTGGAAGCACGACCCTCTCATCGCCACCCCAACTTTCAATAAGTTCATGACTCGTGACAGATTTTTGTTGCTGCTAAGATTTATGCACTTTGCAGACAACGAAAATCCTAACAGGATTGACAGGATATGGAAAGTTCGGAATGTGTTCACCATGTTGTTGGAGAGGTATAGGAAATACTTTTACCCCTTCCTCAATTTGGTGATTGATGAGTCGCTCGTGCTCTTCAAAGGACGTCTTGTTTTCAAACAGTATATCCCCTTGAAAAGGCATAGGTTCGGAATCAAGCTCTTCGTTTTGTGTGACTGCGAAACTGGAATAGTGCTTGACATGATCGTGTACACAGGCACTGACATTGACATCCCGAAAGCCGCTGCCAATGACCCCATGGGCATGTCAGGTGCCATCGTCAGGAAAATGTTGGCACCTTACCTGGGCAAAGGCCACATCATCTACACTGACAACTGGTATACTTCTCCTGCTCTCTGCCAGTTTCTTCATGACAACCAAACGGGGTCATGTGGGACTGTCAGAAAGACAAGAAAGTTTATGCCAAAATTCACAGGTGATGTCATTCCTCTCACAGATGCCTCCTCCAGTGACACACCTTCAGAAGACGACCTGGCCCAGGAACACCGCGAGAGGCATGTGCGAAGAAGGCGACGAAAGGGGCAGAAATACAAGCAGCTCGAAAAGTGTGGAAAAGTGATAGCCCTGAAGTGGAAGGATAAGCGAGACGTCCACCTGCTTTCCACCGTCCACACAGGTGCCCAGATGGATTCTGGCAAAATCCACTACCGAACCAGGAAGACCATCTACAAGCCCGACATGGTAGTGGACTACACCAAAAACATGCGCATGGTGGACAAGTCTGACTGTCAGCTGTCAGGCGTTGAGTGTCTGAGGAAGACTGTGAAGTGGTATCACAAGCTCTTCCTCCACCTTGTTGACATAACGATGCTGAACGCCTACAACTTGTGGTTGGTCAAAAAGAATATGGCCCCAAACCAGAAACTTAAATTCCGGGAGTTCGTGTACAACGTCTCATACCAACTGCTGGAGAAGTATGGCACCACCACTCACAGACGTACGGCATGGCGTGGGGATCACGTTCCTGACCGAGTCCAGGTGGGTGTCCAAAGACACTACCTGATCAACACCGAGGTGATTGGCACTCGTCACAGGCAGGTGCAGTGCATCGTCTGCAGCTCCCAGTGTCAGGAAACCCCATGTCCCAAAAAGAGTCACCTCAATGTGCGCAGAGTGCAAAGTTCCACTCTGCATGGGTGAGTGCTTCAGGGACTACCACACCTTCAAAAATTATTGAGTGTCGCCCTGCCCTGCCCTGCCCTGCACTGCCCTGCCCTGCCCTGCCCTGCACTGCCCTGCCCTGCCCTGCCCTGCCCTGCCCTGCCCTGCCCTGCCCTGCCCTGGACTCACCCCCTGCCCAGCCCTGTCCTGGACTCGCGCCCTACCTTACCTGACCTGACCTAATTGATCACGCTACCTCATAATGTAACATATATATTATATAATGTATAAGTTCCAAAGATGTCCCTGTGATATAGCTTTTACATTATATAATTGTATGTTTCATTATTTAGTTTATAAGTTTCAAATATTTACATGTAATATGCCTTATTTTTTTATTATATCAATATATATGTTTGTTATTAGCCAAAGTCATGTGTATATAATTATTTTCTTAACTCAAATGAATTGTACAAAAATAAATATGTTTCAACAAATCCTGTCAAACCTACTAAGATAATAAAAAAAAACAATAATAAAAAAAAAAACACAAGGTCATGTCATTGTATTCTTACAATATGATATATTCTATGAATATTTCATATTTATTGAATACAATGGCATGATCTTGTAAAAAAAATTGTTTATCAAAAATGTTCTAGACAATATAAAACCTTCCCCATAACCCCCTCCTGGATTCGATCACACAACCCTAGCACACTTTGAGTTTTCCAGTCCGCGACCTTACCAACCATGCCACAGGAGCTCATACCAAATATCACTCAAAACTTTGTGTCTACAATCGAAATGACAATATAAAAAAAAAAATTAATTATCCCACCAATTTACGTTTGTAAATTGATGGGATTATCAATTATATCATGCCAAGGTTTATGAAAGTTTGTCTCTGTCAAGAATTAGTAATTATATAACTTTATTCTGTCCAAAATTGCCAAAACATTCAGCAAAATTGCCCCTCTCAGTGCGACTCCACTCATTTTCACACGGTCAAGCGGTGACCCTTGCCGCTCCCTTTATGCCCCAGCTACACCAGCCACAGCAGCTCTGTCTGGGAACAAAATTTGTATAAATACAATAATGGATAAAATACTCTTCACAAATACATTTGTATTGTATAATATTGTAAATAAAAAAGAATAATAACTGTGTGGGTGTCGAAAATTGCTCAACCAGCTTTCTTATGTCTCGCCTACGCGCGTATATTGGATTATACATAGTCATGACTGTCATACAAATAATTGCAGTAGGTCTCGAATATACATTTAGATTGCATATTACTTGGAAATAAATAAGTAAACGTTTCTCTGGTGGCAATCTACCCTTTCGCAAGTGTAAGGAGACACCATTCTATATTTAGCCCTTTATCGCAAAAGGCAATCTGCACGTGTTTACTGACCACCGTCGCTGGTGGTCTATAATATAGTACTTTATTGACAGTCAATGGCCTACATGTTTCTGTGGTACTTCACATGTGTCTAAAATGCAATGTCTGCTTGCATAAAAATGCAATTCTGAAGTCCATTTATACGTACGACATACGCATGTCTCAGTTTCTATCTATCTCTCTCTCTCTCTCTCCATTCCTGACTCATGTTATTGTAAAACTCTTGGTGGCAACAAACACCAGACACCTGGAAGACATAAGGTTCAAAATCCCAAGCATCCATACGCCTCGGGCGCCTTCACAATTGTCACACAGCTGGTTATCTATCTAGAGATCTGCCTGCCTTCCTTCTCTTGAAGACTCACTCACTCCCTCCCTGCACCCCTGCATGCCTCCCTCCCTCCCTCCCACCCACCCACCCCAACCCACCCTTTCAGGCTTCCGTCTGCTAGAAACACATTCACAATTTGCGTAAATATCGCATCAATTGGGCGATATGCGGTATATTCCTTGTTATATGGGACGCCTACATACGTACACGTCTTTATTATAGCATGACAGTGCTCTAAATACAAGATTTACGTGATATTTATGGCGTAACACACCCTCTCCCCCTTTCATTCCCAGCACAACTCACTCACACCTTGGTTCACGCATAGAAACTCTTTGATAATGTGCGTAAATATCGCATGAATTGGTCAATATGCGGTATATATTTTGATATATGGCACGTATACATACGTACAAGTCTGTATTATAGCATGACAGTGCTCTACGTACAAGATATACGTGATATGTATGGCGTAAACCACACTCTCAGCTCATAAATTGCCGCCAAACCTCCAACACATCTTCATTCCCGCCTACAAATTATCTTATAATTCCCTTATATATTGCAATTTTTGGTCACTATGAGGCATATTCATTGTTATATGGGTGGCCTACACACGTATACATACTCTACATAGCCTAAAAGGGCTCAAAAATGGACATATACGTGATAATATGCCGTAACCCACCCCCTCCTCCCTCTCCTTCTATCCCCTGCGCGCGTAAATATTCGGCAGGGAAATCTCGCCGCTCGATGACAATCTAGCCGCGCGGTGCCATTCGCTCCACATTTTTCAACTACGGACCGTTCCCCCACCCCCCCCAGACATTTTTTGGGGGGTCAAATATATATGGGCCGATGCCCGCAAACATTCCCTACACGATGATGTACTTTTTATCGAAATTTGCAATAGGTCCCAAAATCATCATAGGTGCGCACAGTCTTACCCTGTAGAAAACCCCCTGTGCGCCGCGGAGAGGTTAAGGACCCATATTGGGCCCGCACAAGATTCCAGAAGAAAGAGAGAAAATGTTTAACTAACTTGGTGGTTCCATTAACAATTGATATGTCCTTCTAGGAAAAGACTAAAGGAAAAAGAATTTAGACTAATCTGTATCCATAATATGATGATGTGTATTAATTAGTTATTTTTGTTAGCAAAGGTGTAATGCCGAAAGTGTTATTATATAGGATCTGATAGGAAAGATTTAAGTATAAAAGTAAAGAGGTGAGGGAAGGATCAATTCTTCTACTCTAAGAGGCAACCAATATGTTCAAGGGGAAACAGTTTTGTTTAGTTGCCCGATAGATCAGCTATAGCTAGGAAAGGACACTAGTCCCTTGAAATCACAAACTAATTTGTTAATAAGGAAACTACAGTATATAGAAGGACACTAGTCATATGAATTACGGGATTCTTATGTATTAGAAGGAAAGTTATATCCATATAAATCGATAGGGTCATGGAGGCAGTTTGGGAAAAGTGTTAAGGATATCACGTATAACAAAGAATTCCTCAGAAGCTATGTAAAGGAATATAACTGTGAATATGCCCCGTGTAGGCGTTTTGAGGCACGGTTTATCTTTTGTTAGAACGGTTATTGATTAAGGTTTAATGTAAACATAGCGTGTTTGTAATAGGGTTACATGAGAGTATAATCGGAAGGTGTTATTGAGGTAAATATTGTAAACTAATGTCACTGAAGTAACTGGGTGACGGAACCCAATGACATATATGAGAGGGAACCTGTAATCCCGGTCGGTAAATGTGTGAGACTTTATATTATTGTTGAGGTACTTGTGTAGTAACGACGGTTGTGTCAGATGAGTTAATAGATTATATGTATTGAAGCTTTGGTCTCGAGAGAAGACACCGAAGGCCCAGTTGAAGTGATTAATTCTTGAGAATAGAAGAAGAATATAACTTTTGTGTAAATTAGGTAAAGAACGATTGTTTCATTAGGCCCTGGTCTCAACAGAAGACACAGCAGGGCTCAGATTAAACTATTTAGGATTAGTAACTATTAACGTGTTTGTGGATCGAAGTCGACTTGAGTCAATACCTGAATAGCGGGAATTCAGCTAGGGAGTAACGGGAGCTCTAGGGGTCCAAAGTACAACCTATAATGAATTGACGTAATATTCAATCCGTGTCTTGAACTCATCTCGGCCCGAACAAAGGACCCGTTATTAGAGTAGTTAGGAAGTTTGTTAAATAAAGTATATATACGAACTTCTAAATGACTGTCGATTTATCCCCCATATAATAGTATCGTAGCAGAAATTAAAATATATACGACATTTTGGTGGCAAGCGGTGGGATTCGACAAATCATTTAGATTGAGTATAATTATCTAACAGAATGACGGGCGTGTTGCCATTCAGATTATGGGAAGAGGGGAAGGAAGAAATCGAGCTCTGGATCGAGCAGTTAGAATGTCAGTTCATGCTACTTGACGTAGGTGAAAATGGAAAGAAAATCGCCTATGGAAAGGCACACTTAGGCAAGGCCCTGAATGATGTAAGAGTATGTCTGGAGGGACTAGTGTCATGGGCCGAAGTCAGAAGTGCCCTAATTGAAGAATTTGGCAGAACAACTTCCACCAGAAAAAAACAGAGACAAACTCAAGTGTATGAAACTCGATGGCCAAAATGTGAGAGCCCTGAGGAGGGAAATCGCTAAGAATGTTAAACTGGCGTATCCCCATATGGACCAAGAGAACCAGGAAACTGAGATCAGGGAGATTATGACCAAGCCTGCCCGGTGGAGGTTAGAAAGCTTTGCATCATTCATTAGGTCAATACTACTAAGGAACTTATGGAGGTCATTAAAAAGGTTATGGAGGCTCGAGAAGTAAAAGAGGAAAAACAAACGGGGGAGGAGAACCCAAGAAAAGGGTATCCGAGAGCCCTGATCCGATGCTTCACTTGTAGACAGACCGGACACCTAGCTAGGAACTGTACAAACCGTCCACAAGCCCCAACTCTTAGATTTGACCCCAGACCCGCACTTCCAAACGATCGACCTCTACCCAGGGGTACCGATCCAAACCGGGGAGGAATGCTGCCGGTAGAATATTGGGAGACAGAAAATCAGCCAAAAGTCATGATGCCGGAAGAGAGAGAACATTTTCGGTGCAACCTCACATAGAAGGGCGGTATAGTGAGGTAAATATCTTAGAAAGACAAATGCCTTGTGAAACTATAGTTATAAATGGGAAAGCCGCTAACATGTTAATTGATACGGGGGCAAACCGAAGTTGTCTGCTAGAGAATTTCATAAAAATAACTCAGCAAGAAATGGGCCTATTAAATCAAACCAGTATTCAGTTGTCAGGAGCAGGGGATCAACCACTAACAATCCTAGGGCGAACTAATACGGCGGTAGTACAATGGAAGGAAATTACATTCACCACCGATTTTTGTGTTTTATCGGGAAAATCAAATAGTGGAGTCGATGGGTATCTGGGGATAGATCTTATGAGTCAGTTGGGAGTAACTATCCAGTGTGGGCCGAAAGACACAACGACCACTCTCCGACCTCAAATAGTAGCTACCACAGGAAAACTGTCTATCCCTCCTAGATCTTGGAAAATTATAGAGATTCCTCCAACCACAGGCATGACTGCCGGGATTTTTTAACCTAATGCACAGAATAAGGTGAGAATATCTCCCACCTTTATTACTGCCGACCAGAGGAAATTAGTTCTAGCTAATTTTGGTGATGACACGATTAATTATCAAAAAGGAAAACTGTTAGGACAAGTCACACCCGCTCAACCCACCACTGTTGGAATTGACAGACCCGTGAACTCACCTGAAATTCCGAAACAATTAACGTCAAATCAAGCCAATACCTTACATGAGTTGCTCTGGACGTACCGAGATGTATTTGCTCAAAACGAAGGGGACCACGGATCGGTTCGAACCCGACACACCCATGAGATACACTCTCAAGGGCCTCCTATTAGGCAACCCTAAAGACGACAAAACCCTATTATGAGACAAAAAGGAAAGGAATAAGTTGAAGACATGATTAAGGAGGGGATAGTAGTGGAATCCTACAGTCCGTGGTCATCTCCAGTAGTCCTAGTAAAAAAAAAAGATGGGTCTACTCGGTTCTGTGTAGATTATCGAAAATTAAACGATGTCACCATCAAAGACGCGCAGCCCCTACCTCGTATTGATGACTCGTTAGAATCACTCAATGGGTCAACCTGGTTCTCTACCTTAGATCTACAGAGTGGATACTGGCAAGTACCAGTTCGGTCAGAGGATCAAGAGAAAACCGCATTTGCCACGAGCGAAGGCAAACTCTATCAGTTTACTGTCTTGCCGTTTGGAGTTTGCAATGGCCCCGCCAGTTTCACTAAAGTCATGGACGAAGTATTGAGGGGATTAACCTGGAAAACTTGTTTGGCTTACTTGTATGATATTATAATTTTTTCCGCTAATTGGGAGGAACATATTCACCAACTACAAGAAGTGTTAGAAAGAATCAGGGGTCCAGGACTTAAACTGAAGCCTTCAAAATGCCAATTAGGGGCCTGTGAGGTAGCTTATCTAGGGCACGTGGTTTCCAGTAAAGGTATCCAACCGGACCCACATAAAGTGAGATCTATTGCCGAAATCTCACCTCCGTCCTCGGTCAAAGAGATTCGAGCGTTTCCGGGAATGGCATCCTACTATCGAAGGTTCATTCCCAACTTCTCAAAGATCGCTCGCCCCATGACTCAGAGACTGGAAAAAGGGAGGAGATTCGACTGGGATCAGAGTTGCCAGGTAGCTTTTGATCACTTGAAACAAAAATTTACTTCTAACCCCATAGTTTGTCATCCGGATTTCACAAAGCCGTTTCAGCTATATACCGATGCTTCCGATGAAGGGCTCTGAGCCATATTGGCACAGAAAATAGAAGGAAAAGAAAGCATACTGGCCTGCACTAGCCGGACACTTAATAAGGGTGAAGAGAATTACAGCGTTACTAAATAGAATTGTTTGGCTCTAGTGTGGGCTGTACAATATTTCCGCCCCATCTAGCCGGGGTCCATTTTGAAATTATTATGGACCACCATAGCTTGCAATGGCTCGGGAAAATAAAAACGGAAGACGGATTATTTGTCAGGTGGAAGGGGATTTTGGAAGAATACTCTTTTGAAGTTAGACGTAGACCCGGTAAATTACACACTAATGCCGATGGCTTGTCTCGACTACCGATAGCACCCATCCAACCCACTGAACCTCACAGGGGAAAACATGACCCTAGATATGGTAACAAAGTAAAGTTTTCGAAGGGAGCCCGGAGGGATTATTCGGAGGCTAAACACATGATTCAAATTCTCCACGGACAAGAAGGAAGGGGGTGCTCATTTGGGACAGTCTCAGGTTCTAAAACAATTTAATGAAAGGTACTGGACCAAGAGGGCCAACCAGATCGTTAAAGAAGTTGTTCAAAATTGTTTGTGATGTCAGAGGGGTAAAGATACAACGGGACCTAGACAGTCGCCCGGACATATCACATCTGGTACACCCTGGGCCAAATTATCAGTGGACATTATGGGACCTTTGCCCAGACAGACAAATAAAAGGTACATCTTGACCTGTGTCGATATCTTTTCCAAATACACGGTTGCTTGTGCTATTCCGGACAAGAAAGCTGAAACGGTGGCTAAGTTTATCTTATAAAAAGGTAATTTTTGTATATGGCACCCCTGGAGGTATTCTGAGTGACAGGGGAAGATTAATTAAATAACGAGATCTGGCAACACTTAGGAGAAACCTTGGGCTACAAGATACAGCACACCTCCCCGTATTACCCTCAGGGGAATGCTGTATGTGAAAGGAACCATTAGGTGTTAGCCAATTGCATCCGGGATAGTCTGAGCTCGCAAGGGGAGAAAATCGCCCGAGGGTGGCCGGAACTTCTGCCAGAAATTGTCTGGGGAATAAATACCATGGTTTGTAGAACTACTGGGTATTCGCCCTATGAGATTATCTTTGGCAGCACACCGAAATTGCCTCAAGAACGATTATTGCCGTACTCCAGTTCGTCCGCGCACTATTCGCAACTTGGAAATTATTGGAAGGAACAAGGGGAGCGACGACAGCAAGTTCATGATCATATTGCCCAGCAACAGCCTAAGTAAGTTTCTCTAAATAATCCTTATTTCCAGGGGGATATATATTTTGGTGAAGAGACATGATCCCACCCGAGCTGGTAAACTGGAGGAGAAATACGAGGGTCCTTTCAGGGTTGTAGAGATAAATGGGCCCTATCAAGTGTTGTACCTGATGAAGGAATTCTTCCCCCAGCTATGAGCAAGTGGAGTAGCGAGAAAGGGAGCGAAGAGGAGATAGAATCCGGGGTTGATGACCCTGGTACTTCCTCAGCTTGGCCAGACGTTGGAGGTCTACTCTGAACAGGAACTATTTAGAGGACTCTCCGTTCTGGTGGTCACTTAGTCGTAAAAATCAAGAGAATCTCCCAGAGGATGGGCCAGAAGGAGAGGTAGGAAGCGAAGAAATCGTACTCAGTGGGGAGGATGACTATTATGAGCTTACCGAGGATGAAAAGTCTACGGTCCCAGCCAGTGAAGTTTCAGTTTCTCCGAGAGATTTCAATAAGACTGAGTAGTGAAGACGAGTGTTTTCGAGACGAGATAGACACGTTTGCTCTTGAAAGCAAACGTACAAATGGTTATCCCACAGCTAAAGTAAATTAATCTAACGAAACTCCCTTACCTAATGTTCAGGATAAGACTCCGGCTAGAGCGTCTAATTCCACGGGCCCCACCGAGACCCTCATTCGTAGTGGTAGGATTAGCCGCCCACCAATCAGATACCCGGACGAGGCTATAAATAGGACCCCCGAGGCACGTGCCTGCCAGTTGCAAGGCACCATGCCTCTCCCCTCTGACCCTCAGTACCGACTCAGTCGACTAGTAGCAATAGTCGACGGACAAGGGCAAAGAATAAATACCACTCGTGCTCTCAAACAGCTTCTTAGTCATCCCGGGAGGTTCTAGTAGCCAAAACTGTCGTGTGGAATCAGAATCCTGCTCTGCAGCTACACAGATGTCTCTGTGAGCACAGTGGACTGGTAGAGTGGCAGCCAGATGGCAAAAACTTCAGGGGAACGGTGTTGCGGCGATCAGGAGCTCGCCTTAAGTTAGCAGGGGGTGATAAAGTAGAAAAGCCCTCCGCCAATCACCGCGCTCCCTTCTATGTGCTTGCACCGTCAGCTGATTTTGACAGTTCTCGGCCACAACACGCCCCACCTTCCCAGCCAACCAATCAGCAGCCTCCATTATCGGAGCACGGAGCTGAACTCTCTACCTCACCTCAAAAGTCGCTCTCTTTCTCTTCTCGAGTAGTTTCCTCTGGTTATACTCGATCTAATACTAGCCCTGTACTCCCGTAAGCCACTGAAAGATGTTTATAACCAGCTTCCAGGAACTTATTTCGAGGAGAGGAGAGTGGAGGTGGAGGAGGCAAGAATTCAAAGTGAGCGAGCTGGCGCGCGTGCCGCTCAGCCAATCACAGCGCGGGAGAGCGGGAGGCGATACTATTAAATCTGGCACGGAGGGGTAACAGGGGTCACTCACCCCTTGGAACTCACCAGGTTAGCTTCTTACAACCCGGTTGCTCTCTCTCACTCGGGCATAAAGGGAAACCAGGAGCCAACCATTCCAGCTACCCTGCGCTTATCTACAGCAACAGCACAGACCACTCCTGATCTCTCTTCACTCTCACCCACTCGGAGGTTACACCTTCAGTATCCTGCCGGCTGTCGTCACATTGCTAGTCTAGACTTTATATTATTGTTGAGTTATATATAAAAGTCATGTGCGTTCTCAGATGGATTACTGTTCACCTCTGTGGAGTGAAAGTGGAGTGGTTGCATTGAGGCAGTTGGACAAAATTCAAAATGAAGCTATTAGATTAATCAATAACCCTGCACCCACTGGACCCACTTCACCTGCACAACACTTGCCTCCAAGAAACACGAACACCTGGACCTGTTCCTCATGCCCCTCCCTCTCCCAGTCAAATCCCTCACCTAAAACCCGTCCACCTCTCCTCCCCAACCCACCTAACCTTCCCATATCATCCACTCCCCCCCCCCCCCCTAAAACTCTTCCACCTCTCCTCCCTAACCCACCTAACCTTCCCATACCATCCACATCCTCAACTCAACACACCACACCCCATCCTAATCCATTTCAACCCCCATCTCCTGCACCCCAATCCCCACCCCCACCTCACCCATCCCAACCCCCACCCCCTCCCTCACCCCCACCCCACCCCCTTCCTTAGCCCCACCCCATCCTCGTGCAGCAGCACCCAACATACATCGTGCACATAACATTAACATTCTCCAATTGAACATAGACGGCATCAACACAAAGAAATACGAACTCTCACACTTCATCAAACAACATAACATACACATTGCCATCTTACAAGAAACAAAACTCTGCACAACACAAAAAACACCTACATTTCATGATTTCACCACCATCAGACAAGACCGGGCCGGCGGCGGCGGCGGCGGCGGCGGTGGACTCATCACCCTGGTACACAAAGAAATATCATACATAGTTACCAGTGTACAAACCAAATCCCTCCTCCCTCCAAATGAAAACACAACAGAAGTACAATCTATTAATATATGCACTGGCAACAATTCCAACAAAACCATCATAAACACATACATCCCTCCCCAAATATCCCCTACAGTACCAAATGAATACAGACCACACTTACAACACATCACAAACACCCCACACATCATCCTGGGTGGTGACTTCAACGCCAAGACGTCGGCCTGGTTTGTCGACAACCCCGACACAGACAGAGGGCTGGTACTACAAAACCAAACTGATAACCTCATCATCCTTAACGACATCCATCAACATACCCATATTCCTCACCAAGTCCTCTATAACCAATCATCTCCAGACATCACCTTTTGCTCCCCAGAACTCGCCCCCACAACATCCTGGAGGGTGGTCAGAACCTTAGGCTCTGACCACCTCCCGATCATTATCACCACCAAAACCAGACTCACCCCAGCTAGCCACAAACACACATACACCAATTATAAAAGAGCTAACTGGGAAGCATTCACAAATGAGACAGAATAACACTTCACAACTCTAAACAGTACACCCATCACTAACATCAACAATGCTGTACACATACTCAATAAAACTATCCAAAACGCTGACAAGAAACACATTCCAAGAGGTAACAGAAAAAGACACAACCCCAACTTCACACCAGAAATTCAAAACCTCATCAGACAACGCGACATACTGAAACACTCCCCATATCCTGAATATTATTCCTAGGGGGTAGAGAAGAAACGGATATAAAGTAAATGTTTAGACCTGGAAAGATGAAATGGCCTAGGCTATAAATATGATACCGGTCGGCGTTGGACTTACATGTTAAATTGTATATGTAGGCTATCTGTGGTAGTCCCAGCAATATCTATGAAGTACTTCTAATATTAACCCGGGAACGGCGAGGGGGGGGGGTGTGTGTGTGTAATGAACTAGCTCCACATGGGCGAGCATATGGGCTCCATTCAGGCCTATAATCGTCATTTTACGATAAATATCGTTATTACCTATTCATATGAGCCTATTTTACCTTCACTATGAAGATAGTAACCTGTAACAACAATCAAATAAGTGAAAATATAATTTTTCTGATCAAAATCGTGAATATAGATGAACCAGTCTATTCATGAATTTTGGAGAAAATTGAGGCAACCCCTCCCTCCACGAGGCCTCAAGCCACACTGAGCCTACTCATACACACACTCGCTTGTGTAACACACCTACTAGGCGTGAGCACATCCCCCACACAGTTTGCTAATGTTAGCACAAAAATATACCAACAAATTAGGGGATAACAGGGAAAATAGGTGATAATTGAAGGGGGAGGGGAAAGGGAGGAAGGAGGGGATGTGGAGGAGTGATATGAGGTATAGGGGAAAAAAAAAAAAATTTTTAATGCTGTTTAAATGTTATTTTTAGGCCTCCCTCTTAACCCTTGTCTAGCGGGGGGATTTTGGGCTTATTTGGGCATATTCATGCCCTCCTGAATGATAAATCAAGTATCTGTATGAAAAGAAATGTATTCAGCAAAAAAACTAGGCGCTAAAAGCTTCAAAATGAGACCAGAACGAGCTATGTAGCACTCGTGGTTCTCATACAGTGGTTCCAGTAACATGGGAGTTTAGCGTATAGCGGCATATTTTTCCCAGCTATGCTCACTACTGGCTACGCTGCCGGCCTCTCGAGAACACAGGGAACATGAGTTAATGGGCGGCGGTAAGCCCTGGGAGTCGGCTGTCTGGCCCGCTGCGCTCCCGGCCATTTGCACTCGATTTTAACCCTTTAAAAGCCTTAATAATGCTCCTAACTTGCTGCTAATTGGAACCGGACTTAAGTCCGACCCCGATCTTTAAGGGTTAAGAGCTTTGCTGTCGTCGCCCAGTAAAACCTCTTAAGAGCTTTGCCGCCGTTTACGGGTTAAAGGAACTTAGCTGTGATGCAAAGAGTGTAGGTTAGGTGATGGACAAGTCGATAGGCGAAGATCAGTGAAGTTCTGTTGTTATGTGGCAGCAACTGGTGGTTTGTTGTGAGCGGGACGAAGTGTTTGTGTGAAGTGTACTGAGATTCCCTCTTATCGTAACAATATAAATATATTTAAGGGTTCTATATCGTCCCCCGTGATTAAATAATAAGGGAAAATAAACTAAGATATAATTGGTGCAACCACAGTAATACTTATCCACAAAGATAAATAAAGTAATGCGTATAAACAAAAAGGAACCAGCTGTCGTGAACCCGGGAAATTCAAACTACGGTATAATTATATACCAGCTAGTTTTCACGACATACTCCGCCACCAGTTACATACAAAGTATTTACAATTGTCCCGTCCCGATCATGGATCGCCACAACTGTGAGGAACCCAAAGCAGCCCGACGTGACAGCCTCTGAGGGGTATCACCTCGGTCCGCTCCAGTAGCAGGAAGGATATTATCAGAGTTCGGCTTGCTGTCGCCATCCACTACCTCTAAATCTATCTCTAGTGGGCATAGCTTAACCACCGGTCTGGTGGTCAAACCGGCTCCTGTTTTTACCTGAACTACCCTACATTCATGGTCAGGACCACGAAGAAGTTTCATTATCTGACCTATACGCCAAAAAAAGTCGGGGGCCGTCATCATGTACTAGAACGACGTCCCCAACTTGCGGCGATGCTATCCCTCTTTTTACCATTAAGTGACTATATTGCTCCCCGAGTGATATTAAATAATCAGTGCTCCACCTTCTCCACAGGTCGTGTGAGAGTTTTGTAACATATTGGAATCGTTGTTACGCCACGTCGTGTCCTTGAGATCTTCATCCGTGACTTCCCGCCTTGGAAAGCTTCTGATCCGCCTCCCATGAACCAGTTGTGAAGGAGTGATGGGTATAGGGTCTTCAAGATCACTGTAGCTCTAGCCAAGCGGGCGATCATTGACTGTGGCCTCGAGCTCCAGTAATACCGTATTCAGTTCCTCTGTGGTAACCAATGCTCGACCCAGTACCTTCTTCAAGCCAGGCTTTAGGATGCCAATGACCCGTTCCCATATGGCACCGAACCATGGCGCCCTGGCCGGTATAAACCGCCACTCGCACTTGAATTCCGCTAGAGTACCTTTTAACCTTGCATCATCTATCAACTCCCGTAATGTACTGTCTCTGATAACAAATGTGGTGGCATTATCACTCATCATAATCTCAGGGTAACCCCTCCTGCTACTAAATCTCCGGAACGCATGCAAAAATGATTCGCAGGAGAGGTTAGACACCGTCTCTACATGGACCGCTCTAGTAACTGCACAGGTGAATAAGACTACATATAGTTTACTTACAGTACCCCCCTTCTCTTTTACTGGCAAGGCACCTGTGTAGTCAACCCCCGTTACCTGGAAAGGACTCACTTCCTGAACCCTAAACTCCGGCAAAGGAGGGGCCTGTACAGCACGGTATGATGTACCTTGCAATCTCTTGCAGATGATACATCCCCGTAAGGCTTTCTTTACTACCTGTCTAATCTTGGGCATCCACCATCTTTGCCTTATGTAATTTACAACATAACTAACACCAATATGGTTACACACATTGTGGCAGTAATTACTAAGGAGAGTGGCTATACGATGTTTATTAGGGATAAAGATAGGGTACTTGGCGCTATCATGTAATGCTGAAAAGTGTAGTCTACCTCTACAGCATATCATGCCTCCCTCCATATAGAGGCCTAACTGCTTCACTATATTGCTTGGTGTGCCCTGTCCTTTTGACAAATAGTGGTGTTCCTCAGAGTAAGCTTCTCTCTGAGCTACCTTAATCATGGCTGACTCTGCTGCTCTTAATTCCGGCACCGTCAAGTATGCCGGTTTTGCCTGATAATTCCCTTGTGTCTTCTCTTTAAGAGTCTTAATAAACCTAAGGACCCATGCCATTACATGCCATGACTTCATATATGAGCCATACCGGTCCCAATTCAATATGGCAGTAGGGGCAACCGGTACCGGCAATGACAGGGTTCCTTCTTGACTCATGTTACAACCCACAGTGGTGTCCCCTCCTATTGGGCCATGATCAGGCCATAGCATTTGGTGAGGTAGCCATGTGGGCCCTCCCCACCAAAGCAAAGAAGCAACTAAGGACACATATGAAATCCCTCTGGTAACTAGATCACTGGGGTTGTCCTCTGTGGACACATAACGAAAATGAGCGCCGGGGACTAATGACTTTATCTCATCAACTCTATTTTGAACATATATAGGCAAATTATTTTTACTAGACAACCAGCATAGGGTTATCTGGCTGTCCGACCAGAGGTATACATTCTCTATAATCAGTTCGTCCGCGTAGGCCTCACATATATAACAAGCGAGACGAGCTGCGAGAAGAACAGCAGTCAACTCCATCTTAGGTATGGTGAGGGACTTAATAGGCGCCACTTTAGCTTTGGCCATTACTAACCTACTCACCTCATCACCAACCGCATAGGCCGCTACACCATATGCTACTGAGCTAGCGTCACTAAATAGGTGCAGCGTAACCCTCTTAGAATTAGTGACCTGACAGGGAAACATGATACCTGTACTATCTATCATATTGTCATAAATACCCTGCCAGTTAGCTCTCATGTCATCTGGAATGGGGACATCCCACCCACACTCTAATCTCCACAAGTCCTGTAAGAACCTCCGCGCCCGGATGGTTACCGGTAGCAACACTCCTAGAGGATCAAAAACACTCGCGGTTAGACTTAGAGCCTCGCATTTTGTAACCGATGCAGGGCTACTTCCGCGGCAATTAACCTGTAACATATCCTTATCAGTTAGCCACTCAACGCCAAGCACCTTAACCCCGTCTTGTTTGGCGGAAGCTATACCCTTCAGGTGCAACAGTTCCCGTAAACTCTCATTATTTGTGACCCACTCACGTAAAGACAGGTTAGCGCTGGAAAATATTCTACGGGCATCCCAACATTGTTGTTGCAAATCAATTACATCATCACCAGTCCCCTGTAAGTTATCAATATACAACCCCCTTTTTAGCTTATTAACTACTTCACTGTTCTCCTGTATCATAGACAGGTGTTTTTGAATGGTAGCATTAAAGAGGAACTGGGAACAGGTGGCCCCAAACAGAATTGCACGGAACCGGTAGACAATGTAAGGACTTGCAACATCCAAGGAATCAACGGGCCACAGAAACCTAGTAGCATCTCTATCCTTCTCAATCAACCCCACCATGAGAAATGCTTTCTCAATATCACTCACCCAGGCAAATTGATGGCATCTAAAGCGCAGAAGCACCTGGGTGAGGTCAGCCACTAGTGATGGACCTGTATGGAGACAGTCATTCAGACTGAACGCCTTCTCGTCCATCCTAGCCGAACAGTCAAACACTATCCTTGGTAATACCATGGTGAGCTAAGTAGTGAATGGGATGACCAGCTTGATTCCTGTTTTCTACCCTGTCAATAAACCCTCTTTCTATATGATTATCCAGAACCTTTGTATACTGTTGACAGTAGTTGGGATCTTTTATAAACTTATGCTGCAAGCCTCTCATTCTGCCCAGGGCTAACTTAAAGTTATCAGGTAATTTATCTATGTTATCTCTCCACGGCAGTTCCACTATATAATCTCCCTGTGCTTCGGAATACTGTACCGTTTCAGAAAACCTATTTAAGACTTTCTCCCCACCCTTACCAGTCTCATTAGGACTTATACCAATATGGTCCAAGTCCCATAGAGCTGTCAGATCCTTTAATTCTGGAGAATTCCTGCCAATATCTTCCTGTATCTCCACTAGAGGGTCTACTGCTAACTTAAGAACAGTGACTAACCCTACATGGGTCTCTTCTATAACTGACTGATAAGTGCCACTCAGTGCATAACCATAAATTGTGGGTAACATAACTATGCTTCCTTCCCTGACATTGCCTGAATGTACAAAGTGGTTATAAAAGTCTGCCCCAATCAGTAACCCTATCATATCTCCATCAATGATACCTGGATCTGCTAATTTGTAACCCCGAGCCTTGATAGCATTTACCTCCATCTCTAATCCTTTCCCTGGCTTGTATACTGGTAACTCCTCCACCACAACGGCCCTCAATTTACGCACCCTTCTTCTGTGATGATAGGTTAACTCTACTATTTCATACTCAGTACTACCAAGTGAGCCAGTAAATTCCTGGAGCCTTAGCTGTTCCTTACTGACCCTAACGTAATCAAGCTGCGATAAAGCAGAGCGCAAGATGAAGGTACGCTGCGAACATTGGTCCAACAAAGCTCTTACTTTACTGGTATGACCGTTTCTGTCAGTCAAGGGAATCTGAATGGTAGGCAACAACACTGCATTACGGCCCGAAGCCACAGCCATGGTCACTGTTGGTTCAGGGGCCACTGGTTGTCCAGTTTGTTCAAGGCGTGGCGTCGGACACAAATAATTAAAATGTTTCTGTTGGCAGAATCGACACGGCCTAATTTTAGGGTTAGTACACCCCTGGCTGCCATGTTCAGACCACAGGCACCCGACGCACAATTTCAACTGCCTTGCTCTATTGGCCTTGGCGGGACTGTTCTTGTATTTTGCACACTTTGCCCAAAAATGTCCTGTCTTTAAACACAACTTACATCCATACTTCTGCTTGGTGTCGGGTTTCTGATACACTGCATATGCTGCTGTGGTGGTTGCCCCAAACTGTTCTAGTGGATTATGTCTACTTTCTAGATTGCACACTTCAGTCTTAAACACACGAACATATTCATCCACATCCAGCCAGTTGTCTTTTAATTCACACTTAATCACTTCAGAGAGTGCACTAGGGAGTTTATTATGCAACAGTACTGCACACATTGCACTTACTGTTACATCCATAGAGCGTAATGACTCTAACGCACACTCAAATGACGCGAAAAAATCTTTCAGAGCACTGACCTCCTGGCTAGGATGCGGGAGATTACACAGTTTCGCTATGTGAGCTGCTTTGATGCGATCCTTTTGACCATAACTGTTTTTCAGTATAGTGACCGCTGGTTCATAACTTGCAGCGACCAAACTAAACCCACTAACAATTTGTAGAGCCTCACCACTAAGTTGTCCCTTTAGATACGTAAATTCTGAATGTTAGTTAAGTCTGTTTGGGAGTGAACACTACAATCAAAGAGCTCCCAGAAACCCACCCACTGTTTTGTATCCCTATAAAAAACTGACAACTTTAGGGGAGGGTAGCTTAATACCCTTCTGTTTCCTACTTGCTGCACCATCATGAGATCTACCAGTAGTGGTTGTCTTTAGAGCACTATCTAACTCAGCTAACTGACCGTTTACTTGTTTAACATACTGCATATATTTGACCATCTCATCCTCTAACTGATCATCTGAATATAAGCTATACAACTCTACGTTATACGATTGATATCAGCTAGGGCCTCTTCTAAAGTTATTTTCACACCCCTTACATCATGCAGTGTAGCAGCATGTTCAATAAATTCAGACAGATTAGAGGTAAGCTTAGTAATCCCTCCCTTCTTGGCGGCCCTGAACCACCGCAATGACTTTATTTTCTCATCCATTCTTAAAAGTTTACGGTAACTAAAGCTTAAGGAACAACAATACTAATCGTCACTGTAGGCTAACCTATTCTAATCTATTCTAAGCCTAGGCTAACCTACATACATTGATGACGACAGCAACTAAGCAAATTGAAGCATGCAGATCGCGTGCCCCCTGTGAGTTTACAAATGATCAAAGAAAAGGAAAATTACCCTATGTCATAATTATTAATCTACTTTACAATATTTACTTTACTAGGCTAGGCTATATTACATTTTAACAAATTACAAAGCAAAAGAAAGAAGGATCAAGACTCCTCTGAAGGAGGAACAGCCGCAGCCGTCGTCCTAGTCTTGAGATCTAGCCTATTGCGTCGACTGCTTCTCCTCGGCCCCGTCCTTCTCCTCAAAGAAGGCACGCGCTCTGTCCAGTAGCCTATCTAATACCTTCCGGCTCCCTGGCACATCTAACCCAGGCTGAGGTCTGCCTGACAGTGTCCACCCTTGCCCCTGGTGTATAGAACTGCTTAACAAAAACAAAAACAGGGCACTGCACTGGAGGGTCCAGCGGAAAATTCCGGACATATGCGCCCCTCAACATTTGTCCACTGGATCGCCCAGCTTTACACAAAGGCAGACAAGTCAGGCCTAATACCCCCCCCCCCCCCCCCCCCAAAAAAAAAAAAAAAAATCTTATCAATAGGCCTATATAACAGATGGCCCAGTATCCTGGTCACACGGAAATGGCCTAGGCTATACATATGATACCGGTCGGCGTTGGACTTACGTGTTAAATTGTATATGTAGGCTATCTGTGGTAGTCCCAGTAATATCTATGAAGTACTTCTAGTATTAAAGGAATTTAGCTGTGATGCAAAGAGTGTAGGTTAGGTGATGGACAAGTCGATAGGCGAAGATCAGTGAAGTTCTGTTATGTGGCAGCAACTGGTGGTTTGTTGTGAGCGGGACGAAGTCTCTTGTGTGAAGTGTACTGAGATTCCCTCTTATCGTAACAATATAAATATATTTAAGGGTTCTATATCGTGCCCCGTGATTAAATAATAAGGGAAAATAAACTAAGATATAATTGGTGCAACCACAGTAATACTTATCCACAAAGATAAATAAAGTAATGCGTATAAACAAAAAGGAACCAGCTGTCGTGAACCCGGGAAATTCAAACTACGGTATATATACCAGCTAGGATTCACGACACCCCAGCACCCCACACAGACATCACACAACAAATCCAAGCACTCAACACCCAGCCTAACAACAAAATACAAGAACAACAAAAACTAAATTGGAATAACTTCCTACAAACACTTGATCACAAAACAAACCCCAAAAAACTCTACAAAACACTAAACAGCAACACAACACAATCACATGCTGCAATCACAACAATAGACTCTACTCCTTCATGTAAACAACAAGCAAACACTCTCATCAATCACTTCTCACATGTCAGCCACCTAAAACCTCACAGAGACGACCGACGTGTCATCCGACAAAAGAGACAATTCCCCACAGACCCTGACTATACACCCTTCACCAATCACCAGACAAAGCATATCATCAACAATCTCAAGCACTCACCCGCTTGTGGCCTAGACAACATAAGCAACATACACTTCAGACACCTGGGACCACAAGGCATACAAGCACTTACTAACACATCAAACTACAGTTATTCACACAACACAATACCAGACATATTTTGGAAGCATGGCATCATCACCACATTCCCCAAACTCAACAAAGACCACACGCTACCCTCCTCGCACCGCCCCATCACACTCCTTTGCACCCCCTCCAAAGTCATGGAACGCCTAGTATTACAACTAATTACACCCGACCTACCCCTAGCTCCAACACAACATGGCTTTAGGCCACTGCACTCCACAAATACTCTTCTCACAGACCTTACACAAAGAGCTTTTGACGGCATCAACTCAGCTAGACCACCACACAGATCACTATTAGCCACACTCGACATTAGTAAAGCCTTCGATGACATCCCCCTCCACAACCTAACAAACAAAATCTACAACACAAACATGCACAACAACACAAAAAGGTGGCTGGCCAATTTCCTAGCAGGCAGATGTGCACACGTATCTTTTGCCGGTCAGTCATCTAGAATCAGAAACTTTCCAAACGGAGTCCCACAAGGATCCGTCCTATCGCCCGCACTCTTCAATCTGTACATGCACGATATAACTACACCCAATACGCCCCAAATAAACTTAGCCTCCTATGCAGATGACATAACACTCACATGCACACACCATGACCCAAAAAGAGCAACAGATCTCCTTCAACCCTATCTCAACACACTACATGGCTGGTGCACTACAAACAGACTTAATCTAGCCCCAGCCAAATCCACCGCAACCCTGCTAACAAGATGGAAAGGAGATCACGAATACATCCCTCAACTCACCATAAACAACACACCCCTAACACATACACACACACCCAAAATCCTAGGAGTAACATATGATACTCATATGACATTCAAACAGCACACCACAAACATTAAAAAGAAACTGACACCCAGACTTAACTCCCTCAGGTCACTTGCTCACACAAAATTTGGACACAACAAAGAAACCACCACCACAGTATATAAACAATACATAAGATCAGTGATGGAATACGCAAGCCCAGCCTGGGCTTCTAACCTAGCTGAAACACATCATAAGACCTTACAGACTATTCAAATCAAAGCCCTGAAGATCATTATAGGCTGCACAGCTACTGCACCCACAGATCACCTACACCAAGAAACCAAAATCCTCAAAGTCAAAGACCATCTGGACATGAGAGGCACTCAATTCTTGGCAACAGCCTCCACAAACCAGGACCACCCACTAAACTACATGGCAACACACCCACAAACACCAAGAAATATCAAAACAACACCCAGCACACGGCATCACACACAATTACTGTCCTCTATCCCTCCCTGCCCACCCCGAACCAACTTCCAGAAGCACATCCATACTCATATCTCTCGCCGATCCATCCACTCACTCACAGACAACAAGCAGCTGCAAGCACGACCTCCCGAAATCCATCCTTCCGAATCCTCCCTTCCTCGCGAGGACAGAGTCCACCTGCCCAGGCTGAGATGCGGACACCATCCAGCTCTCCTGAGCTATCAGAAGAGACTGGATGACTCCGTTGTCGATACCTGCCCGGGATGTAACACAGCACCCCATACCATTAAACACATCATAGAAGACTGCATTTCACACAACCACTTACGCCAACAGCACAATCTATACTCAATGAGAGCTCTGTGGGAAAGCCCGATCATGGCCATGGCCTTCCTCAGGGACTCGGGGCTGTTCGGCCAGGCAGCTTAGGGAACAACAACAACAACATAACCCTGCAATCTCACAGGACCTTCCTACATTATCCATACGAAGAATGCATCCCTTGCATTATTCTACAGATATTTTCACAGCAATTGTTCCGAGGAACTTGCTTCAAGTGTTCCGCCTCTCCACATCTTTCCCCGTAGAACTATGGCAGCTGGAAGCGCCCATGAATTTACACTTTCTTGTAATTCATAACACCGCCAAGTAGTGGGAATGTGGGAATCTTTAACTGGATGTGTTGTTGTTTACCATATGGCTAGTACCGGCGGTCACAATCATATACAGTATAATGCTCTCAAATGGCCTTATTATTAATTAACAACCATCTGTGTTCACACATTACTGCAACCAATGGCTATATGTCCAACTTATTTTACTCACTTTAGTTCACTTACATTAATATTTCTCCCAAAAATAGTCGATATATCAGGACGCTCTATTCACCGGTATGTACACATTCGCCATTACACGATACACTCACACTTTCTCTCTCTCCCTCACACACACACACAAACACACACATCCGCAGAAATACACTCGCTCAGTCTGGCTTGAACTGGAGTCACACGTGTGTGTGTGTGTGTATGTGTGTGTTATAATTATATAAACATTAATAATGATAATAATAAACGTGTATTGACAATTGCAGCCGTTGGCTTAACTCTAACTTATATTTTCTTATAAGGTCCAAAGCAATAGGAGCTATTTGACGAGTTGAATATTATGTACTATAAGTTTGCAGATTGAGATAATAGTTGCACATTTTAGATGGGTTTGTTTGATGCTATTGAGTTGATTTACTGACTATGTTTACTGACCATATGTACTGTTCGCCTAGTCACTATGTAAGTAACAATAATAATAGTTAACGGATTACTTAGAATTACAGCCAAAGACTGAAAAAATACTTGTGTAAAATACGTAGCTGTGCTGACATAATATTTAACTGCATTATTGTAGGCTTGATTAAACTAAATAGATGCAACCGTGCTGTATGCTTGCACAGTACATGTGCATGTACGTATCACTACATACACATACACTGCATGTACATACACACACATTGCATACATCTAGGCGTATCAATATATGCATTTGTATACATTTATGCATCCATATACACATAATTATATCAATATATACATATGTATACACATACTGTGCGCACGCATAACCATATACCCTCACATATACATATCTGCATATGTATAACATACATCTCTATATATGAGTATACTATATATAAACAAACAAACAAATTAGTTTATTTAGCCAAATATAATTTCAAAATTATACAAATACTCGTCATAATTACTGGCTGAGTCCATTAATCATTGATTTTTAAGGTCTCCAATAGTATGTTTACAAGACATTATATTATAAATACAAACAATAATACAGTAATACACAATAATATGTTATCACGTTATATATAATTCATTGGCATATGAACCAGAAATTCAATATTGTCTACACAAACAAACATAAATACCAGAACACATACACAAGTTATAATCACAAAAAGCATAGAATATTATGGATTGGTGTGGACCAAACAGTATATGGTGTTATTATTGGGACCAATTGACCACCTGCGAGTTTCGTTCTATAAGGAAGTTGGAGCTGTTGACATCGATATTTAGCAGAATTACCAGCTAAAATACTGTTGTGATGCATTTACTTATACATGAAACTCAATTTAACACACTTTGTATCCATCAGAAAACTACAGTGTTATTGCATTTTTTTATTAATATCTATGTTTACGATGTCAACTTCCTTATAGCCTGAAACTAGCAAGTGGTCAATTAATGTATTATTTTGTAGGTAACTTTGAGTGTACATTTATGTGGTGCAGAGTGCCACTCTCCGCCAAATAGTATAGGTGCCCGAACCTGGTGGTAGCGCTCCAGGAGGCTGTCGTGTTATTACCTCAATATTACCTACTAGTGCAGGTCTTTCTATAACAATATATATTATCCCTAGAATTACCAAATATAATTGAGACATGTCTATGATGAGACTGCACTCTTGCAATATGCGTTTTGAAAGTAAAAATGAACCGACAACGTGTATTTCATAATTCTTTACCGAGGCATTTTTACCATGCCCATAGTTTATGAGTATTATCGTGTTCATGTGTCCAATGTAAGGAATTATGGAAGGCAAAACATTATACTTGAATAACCAAGAATCATCAACAGAACCAAAATAAATAAAAGTCAATCGTACAAGTTAGTGGATAGCTTATTTTGTTGTGTGTGTTTTTTTTTAAAGAGACAATGAACGGAGGAAGGAAAAACACAGATAAAACAAAAAAGGTCCATGTGTCTAAAGGCATCCTCCATTCATAAAATGTTTGTAACAACTGGATTTAAACTGTTGTAGATTGTAAGTTTGTGGAAAGCAACTCGAGGGAAGTGAATTCCAAAGAGTAGTAGTTCTGGGGATAAATTAATTTTGATAAGCAGAAGCTCGAAGTCATAGGGCTATGGGGAAAATCGTTGTGCGGTAATTGTGAGGTAAATACTTAGCTTAGACTTGGAGGTTTGGTATTTACATAATAGTTTACCTCCAAGGTATAATAATAAATGCTTAACTATTGTTTACTTAACCTATTGATAGAGAAATCTCTCGTAAACATGGATAGGCCTTTTTTCCTGGTCTGATGTGAATGAGTTTATACCTTGCTTGATAGATATAGTTACAGGGAGGTTCTGGCATCTGTGTCTCCGTCGTATTTGCTGCTGTTCTTCACATCCATTTATTTCGGTAGACTTCGGGGCATTCATGTTTAACTTGCATAAACATCTCATTGTAGTTTAGGTCTGGGTAGAGAGGAAATGCTGGGTGTTGGATCGTCGACTTAGTTCGAAAGGCGAAGGTGATTGGTGGATACAGGTGGTTGGTGATTGGTGGATGGGATTTCCCATACCTGTGAGATTTTCCATACTCGTGCATGGCAGTTGGTGGCTTGGAGAGTGGGGAAATATGGGTAACTCAAGTATTCTCGCTTGGTTTAGAAGGGTAATATCGCCGGAATATGGGCTACTACATTATATGATTTTTAAATAAATCAATAATAATTAACAATATACAAATATTTGGACAACATTTTGGTTTACGGAAAAACAAAGAACTCCGAAATATTGCCAACAAATATTGCACATTGGACATTGACTGACAAAGCGCTTGTGTGTAACCTAATCATAATTGAGCAAGCTTTGGTAATATGTGGTTCATGTGAAAAGTTAATTTGTCATTCTAGATATATAACTGGAGCGCGTGTGTGTGTGTGTGTGTGTGTGTGTGTGTGTGTGTGTGTGTGTGTGTGTTTAATATTTTCTGTATGTTATGCATGTGTGGTTATTTGTGTGTATGTGTGATTTGCGACTGGGTGCATTTGATGGATATAATTAATGTTTTATACATATCTATTTAGTTTGCATAACCTCATGTGCAAGGCCAAATTAATTGTAAATATATCCAACATATGGGATTTTGATAGACAAGCAGAAATCTAATTAATCAAAGATCGCATCCTCAGGTGTGTGATAAAACAAACTAAGTAAATAATATTTTGGACACATACAATATGGTCATTGAAACAAAGGAATGGTTGAGCATGTATTGTTGTATAACATTTCTGTATTTGCCTTGCAAAGAAACACAACTCTATTTAAAATGTCCTGGTAAACTCATTGCGGCAAGCAGCTTCGTCCACTATTACAATAAAGATTGCCTTATATATACGGCAGCTTAAGTATACTACAGACATTTGTCAGCAAATTCACAAAAAAATTATAGCAGAAATATGACCAATTAAATATCCTAATATCAACGGTCAAAAACTTGGGAAACTTAGGCACAGCTTAGGAAGAATCTGTGGGAAGTTAAAGTGAAAATACTATCACAGTTAACCCTCTCACTTCTAAAATTCCCTTCCTAATCTGAATATATTGGTCTACTAACAGCCATAATAAACAGCTGAAACGCGTCATAATACTCACGGGGTTAATACCGTAATGTCAAGGTTCACACATTTATCTCGCTCACAAACCTTGGATATTTCTAGACATACATCAGTTCATTAGTGTACGTTAAAGGTACATTACAGATAGGGTACAGTTTCTCCCACATACAGTATATACCAAACTATAATAACATACTCCCACCCTAACTAAAGGGTTAAAGGTACATTACAGATAGGGTACAGTTTCTCCCACATACAGTATATCCCAAACTATAATAACATACTCCCACCCTAACTAAAGGGTTAAAGGTACATTACAGATAGGGTACAGTTTCTCCCACATACAGTATCCCAAACTATAATAACATACTCCCACCCTAACTAAAGGGTTAAAGGTACATTACAGATAGGGTACAGTTTCTCCCACATACAGTATATCCCAAACTATAATAACATACTCCCACCCTAACTAAAGGGTTAAAGGTACATTACAGATAGGGTACAGTTTCTCCCACATACAGTATATCCCAAACTATAATAACATACTCCCACCCTAACTAAAGGGTTAAAGGTACATTACAGATAGGGTACAGTTTCTCCCACATACAGTATATCCCAAACTATAATAACATACTCCCACCCTAACTAAAGGGTTAAAGGTACATTACAGATAGGGTACAGTTTCTCCCACATACAGTATATCCCAAACTATAATAACATACTCCCACCCTAACTAAAGGGTTAAAGGTACATTACAGATAGGTTACAGTTTCTCCCACATACAGTATATCCCAAACTATAATAACATACTCCCACCCTAACTAAAGGGTTAAAGGTACATTACAGATAGGGTACAGTTTCTCCCACATACAGTATATCCCAAACTATAATAACATACTCCCACCCTAACTAAAGGGTTAAAGGTACATTACAGATAGGGTACAGTTTCTCCCACATACAGTATATCCCAAACTATAATAACATACTCCCACCCTAACTAAAGGGTTAAAGGTACATTACAGATAGGGTACAGTTTCTCCCACATACAGTATATCCCAAACTATAATAACATACTCCCACCCTAACTAAAGGGTTAAAAGGTACATTACAGATAGGGGTACAGTTTTCTCCCCACATACAGTATATCCCAAACTATAATAAACATACTCCTAACTAAAGGGTTAAAGGTACATTACAAATAGGGTACAGTTTCTCCCACATACAGTATATCCCAAACTATAATAACATACTCCCACCCTAACTAAAGGGTTAAAGGTACATTACAGATAGGTTACAGTTTCTCCCACATACAGTATATCCCAAACTATAATAACATACTCCCACCCTAACTAAAGGGTTAAAGGTACATTACAGATAGGGTACAGTTTCTCCCACATACAGTATATCCCAAACTATAATAACATACTCCCACCCTAACTAAAGGGTTAAAGGTACATTACAGATAGGGTACAGTTTCTCCCACATACAGTATATCCCAAACTATAATAACATACTCCCACCCTAACTAAAGGGTTAAAGGTACATTACAGATAGGGTACAGTTTCTCCCACATACAGTATATCCCAAACTATAATAACATACTCCCACCCTAACTAAAGGGTTAAAGGTACATTACAGATAGGGTACAGTTTCTCCCACATACAGTATATACCAAACTATAATAACATACTCCCACCCTAACTAAAGGGTTAAAGGTACATTACAGATAGGGTACAGTTTCTCCCACATACAGTATATCCCAAACTATAATAACATACTCCCACCCTAACTAAAGGGTTAAAGGTACATTACAGATAGGGTACAGTTTCTCCCACATACAGTATATCCCAAACTATAATAACATACTCCCACCCATACTAAAGGGTTAAAGGTACATTACAGATAGGGTACAGTTTCTCCCACATACAGTATATCCCAAACTATAATAACATAACTATCCACCCTTAATTGTTCCAATCCTGTTATTCTTACAGTTCAAATCAGCAATAAGTGTACACCGAATGTTCATGTATGTATGTATGTACTGTATATAATCAGGCACATACCCCATAGCTGGGGGTGGTCGACTCGAGACAGAGCCTATACAGAATCAACATTTCCAATGTTTAGGGTTCATGACCACTCTCGCGTTCCCTCGTCCTGTTTTTTTTTTTTTGCTTTTGTTTTTTTGTCAGGTTTACTTTGTCTCATAATAGCTGATTTATCGATAAGCAATGAACAAAGACAAATATCTGCTTCGTATTAGTATTAGTACTAACAATAATAATAACATTACTATTAACACCAACATTTGAACAAAATCATTAAACGAGCTGAGTAATGTTCACGCAGAAAAGATAATTCTCTGGTAGCTACGAAGACAGAGATAATAGTGACAAAGAAATCTGAAATATTGCTAACAAATATTGCGCATTGAACATTGACTGAAAAAGCGCTTATGTCAAACCTACTCAAAATTGAGCAAGCTTTGGTAATCTGTGGTTCATGTGAACAGTTTAGTTGTCATTCTAGAAATAGAACTGGAGCGCACATGTACTTACTCTAGTTGTACTTACTCTAGTTGTATTGCGGGAGTGAGCATGGTCGTTATTTCCCGCCTCCTATATGTGTAGGTGTTATATGTATCATTGGAATGGCTGTGGACGTGTGTGTAGTCTGAATTTTAGCCAATTGGCGACATCGGAAACGAAGGCTTAGGGTGGCTCTGTATTGTACCATTCTCACGATAGACGGTACCGTCTCGCCCGAAGGCTTAGGTAGCCATCAGCTTAGGTGAACCATATGATACCCATCTCGCCTTGTACCATTTTTGCCAACCCCAGATGGGACGTCACAACGTCGTCCACTTATTCCAGGTACCTATTTACAGCTAGGTGAACTGAGGCTAACACATGAGAGGAGACAAGCCCAATTTGTCTCCGCCCGGCCGGGGATTGAACCCCCGACCCCTCGTGTGTGAGACGAGAGCTCTACCTACTAGGCTACGGGCTGTGTGTGTGTGTGTGTGTGTTACTCAGTTACTTGTTCGTCAAGGGGAATCCACGCAATGCGAGCTAAGCTCATTATTATCGCGCCTCCTTAACTGGGAATGTATTGCATGAAATGCATGTTAAGTGTTTTATGTACTGTTGGAATGGCTGTGGATGTGTGTGTAGTCTGTATTTAGCCAATTGTCAACATCGGAAACGAAGGCTTAGGGTGGATCTGTATGGTACCATTCTCACTATAGACGGTACCGTCTCGCCCAAAGGCTTAGGTAGCCATCAGCTTAGGTGAACCATATGATACCCATCTCGCCTTGTACCATTTTTGCCAACCCCAGATGGGACGTCACAACGTCGTTCACTTATTCCAGGTACCTATTTACAGCTAGGTGAACTGAGGCTAACACATGAGAGGAGACAAGCCCAATTTGTCTCCGCCCGGCCGGGGATTGAACCCCCGACCCCTCGTGTGTGAGACGAGAGCTCTACCTACTAGGCTACGGGCTGTGTGTGTGTGTGTGTGGGTGTGTGTGTGTGTGTGTATACTTTGTATATATTTAAGGTTTTCGGTATGTAATGCATGTGTGCTTGTGTGTGTGTGTGTGTGTGTGTGTGGGTGTGTGTGTGTGTGTGTGTGTGTGTATACTTTGTATATATTTAAGGTTTTCGGTATGTAATGCATGTGTGCTTGTGTGTGTGTGTGTGTGTGTGTGTGTGTGTGTGTGTGTGTGTGTATACTTTGTATATATTTAATGTTTTCGATATGTAATGCATGTGTGCTTGTGTGTGTGTGTGTGTGTGTGTGTGTGTGTGTATACTTTGTATATATTTAATATTTTCGGTATGTAATGCATGTGTGCTTGTGTCTGTGTATGTGTGATTTGCGGCTGGGTGTTTGTGTATGATATCATTTTTGTCTACACATCTGTTTATTTTGCATTTTGCCTCAAGTGGAAGGTAAAATGAATATATAATTATGATATCCAACATATTCAGTTTTGCTAGTCGAGCACAAATGTAATTAATCAAAGATCGCATCCTCAGGTGTGTGATAAAAGGAAATCATATTCTGGAGAAAAGGTATATGATCACTGAAACAAAGGAATGGTCGAGCATGGGTTGTTGTATAACATTCATGTATTTGCCTTGCAGTGCCATTCACCAAGGCAACACAATTGACTAAAACGAGGGTAAATATCAACTGTCAGAATGAATCATGTGGAAGTGTTCATCATTATTTTTATCACCGTTACAACCATTCTAATTATACGGTAACTATAATAATCGCCGTGAACCAGATTTGTGACTTATATACAGTATGTGACCGTTTTTACAATGTTGTCATTCCTGCGATCATAAGTATATGTTATTGTAACGTGCAAAATTCGAACATTAAACTATGTTTTTTTTTGGAATGTATTATAGTTACCAATTTATAATGAGGTCCGTTTTGGAATTAAAGCATTAGAATGAGTAAATGAAGTGCAGAATTTAGAAACACATGTGTATAATAAATCATTTCCTGGTAAACTCATTGCGGCAAGCAGCTTCGTCCACTATTATAAAGATTGCCTTATATATACGGCAGCTTATGTATACTACAGACTTTTGTCAACAAATTCACAAAAATGATAGCAATATTATGACCAATTTACTATACTACTAGCAACGGTCAAAAACTTGGGAAACTTAGTCGCAGCTTAGGAAGAATCTGTGGGAATTTAAAGGGAAAAGACTATCACAGTTAACCCTCTCACTTCTAAAAGACCCTTCCTAATCTGAATATATTGGTCTACCAACAGCCATAATATACAGCTGAAACGCGTCATAATACTCACGGGGTTAATACCGTAATATCAAGGCTCACACATTTATCTCGCCCACAAACCTTGGATATTTCTAGACATACATCTGTTCATTATTGTACGGTTATAGGTACATTACAGAAAACATAGACACCGAAATGTGCCGGCACGAAAGGTCTTAATGTTGACTAATGGGGCTAAACACAAGGGAGACAAACATGACCATCCACCCTTAATAGTTTCAATCCTGTTATTCTTAAAGTTCAAATAAGCAATAAGTGTAGGCCTACACCGAATGTTTTTGTATGTATGTATGTATATACTCAGGCACATACCACATAGCCTGGGGAGGCCGACTGGAGACAGATCCCGAGCAAAAAACAACAGTTAAAGTTCCATTTTCAGGGTTCAATACCACTTTCGCGTTCCCTCGTCCCATGTTTTCCCTCGTCTAGCAGGAGAATTTAACAAGGGGAGGAGGATTCCTAGCCTCCTGCGCCCAATGGTCTTACTATTCTTACTAATTATACTGTGAATCAACCTGATCTATTTGCTTGTCTCTCTCTCTCAATCCCCACACACACACACGCGCACACACACATGCACCCACACGCACACACACACACATGCACCCACGCGCTCACGCGCGCACACACACACACACACACACACACACACACACACAGCCCGTAGCCTAGTAGGTAGAGCTCTCGTCTCACACACGAGGGGTCGGGGGTTCAAGCCCCGGCCGGGCGAAGACAAATTGGGCTTGTCTCCTTTCATGTGTTAGCCTCAGTTCACCTAGCTGTAAATAGGTACCTGGAATAAGTGGACGACGTTCTGACGTCCCATCTGGGGTTGGCAAAAATGGTACAAGGCGAGATGGGTATCATATGGTTCACCTAAGCTGATGGCTACCTAAGCCTTCGGGCGAGACGGTACCGTCTATAGTGAGAATGGTACCATACAGATCCACCCTAAGCCTTCGTTTCCGATGTCGCCAATTGGCTAAAATACAGACTACACACACATCCACAGCCATTCCAACAGTACATAAAACACTTAACATGCATTTCACGCAATACATTCCCAGTTAAGGAGGCGCGATAATAATGAGCTTAGCTCGCATTGCGTGGATTCCCCTTGACGAACAAGTAACTGAGTAACTGAGTAACACACACACACACACACATATCTATACATAAAGTCACGTGGAGAATGGTGAATCATAATATCCAATGTGATTTCTAAATATTACCAATGACAAATCGGAATAATATGAGTAAGATCATATTTTCAATCTATCTATCTATTGTCGGACGCCGTGATCCCCGAAGGGGTGGCCACGAACGAATCTTACCCATGCACCTCTGTCCCCAGTACGTTGACGCCCCTCCTCCCTTCCAGCACAATGTTCACGCATATACTTCTTAACTCCATCCTTCCTCCTCTCTCTTGGTTTACCTCGCCCTCTTTGTCCTTCCACCTCACTTTCGTACACTCTTAGTAATTATCTCTCCAGCTATTCATGATACTCGAAAACTTATTATAAGCAACAATTATATATTCTTAAACCAGGAATTTCAACTGGGTTACATATCAATACCTCAGTCATTAATTGTGATCAAGGAAGTGAATTGAAATGATAGCGTTAACTAAATATTCTTATTTCTTGCATCTATAAATATGTTATTGGAAGTAAATATAATTTCTTATAATGTCCTCCCTTCTCTGTTTCTCGTACCTAACTTCATATTATAAACCTATCTGTCATGCTATTCATATACCTATTATTCTATCTTTCTTTCTATCTTCTCTTCAATATGGGAATTTTAAGAATTTTAAGATTAAATACATTCACGCGAAAATAAATATATATATATAATTATATAATTATATATATATAATTATATATATAGTACCTCGTATGGATTTTGATGTTATATAATTATACCTATTTGGATGGCTTTCTGGATAACATTTGCTTCTCATTAAACAGTATATAAAGTTTTGTAGTTGCCGTATAGACATTTGTATCCATATATTCGTATGTAATTCCATAATTAGTAATGGTGAATCCCTCGAATAGTTGTGAGTGGACTAGAGACTATGGCATCCGAGTGTCTTAGCAAACTGCCAAATTTCGACTCACACTCTAACCCAGAAAATTACCGTAAGATAATTATGCTTTTCCAAATAATATCGCCGGAATATGGGCTACTACATTATATGATTTTTAAATAAATCACTAATAATTAACCATATACAAATATTTGGACAACATTTTGGTCTATGGAAAGACAAAGAACCCCGAAATATTGCCAACAGAGATTGCACATTGGAAATTTACTGACAACGCGTTGTGTGTAACCTAATCAAAATTCAGCAAGCTTTGGTAATATGTGGTTTATGTGAAAAGTGAATTTGTCATTGTAGAAATATAACTGGAGCGCACGTGTGTGTGTGTGTGTGTGTGTGTGTGTGTGTGTGTGTGTGTATGTGTGAGTGTGTGTGTGTGTGTATGTGTGAGTGTGTGTGTGTTTGTGTATATAATTTATATTTATTTAATATGTTCTGTATGTAATGCATGTGTGGTTATGTGTGTGTATGTGTGATTTGCGACTGGGTTCTTGTTTTGGATATAATTAATGTTGTATACATATCTATTTAGTTTGCATAACCTCATATGCAAAGCCAACTTAATTGTAAATATATCCAACATATGCGATTTGGCTAGACAAGCACAAATCTAATTAATCAAAGATAGCATTATCAGATGTGTGATAAAACAAACTAAGTAAAATTATTTTGGACAATACAATATGATAATTGAAACAAAGGAATGGTCGAGCATGTGTTATTGTATAACATTCCTGTATTTGCCTTGCAAAGAAACACAACTCTATTTTAAATGTCCTGATAAATTCATTGCGGCAAGCAGCTTCGTCCACAATTAGAAAGATTGCCTTATATATACGGCAGCGTATCTATACTACAGACATGTGTTAGCATATTCACAACAATTATAGCAGAAATATGACCAATTAAAAATTAAATATCCTAATATCAACGGTCACAAACTTGGGAAACGTATTCACAGCTTAGGAAGAATCTGTGGGAATTTAAAGTGAAAATACTCTCTCAGTTAACCCTCTCACTTCTATAATACCCTTCCTAATCCGAATAAATTGGTGTACTAAGAGCCATAATAAACAGCTAAAACGCGTCATAATACTCACAGGGTTAATACCGTAATATCAAGGTTCACACATTTATCTCGCTCACAAACCTTGGATATTTCTAGACATACATCTGTTCATTAGTGTACGTTAAAGGTACATTACAGATAGAGTACAGTTTCTCCCACATACAGTATATCCCAAACTGTGGTAAACTATCAATGGAAGTTAAATATTACTAAGCTATAATGAATCAAATAAATCAATCTAACTGAAAACTACTCCATATCTAAATTGAATTCAGTCTGAAACAAGCTAATTTATATCCACATAATAAATTTATATAAGGGTTAATATTAGCCAGGAATTAACTCACCAATAGTTCCACGTGGCAATGAGGCAAGGGAGAACGTTTTACCCAATATGGCGGTGGACAATAGGGATCAGGACTTCGGTCCCGAGACACGAGTCAAGTTAAAGAAAGAATAAATGATTACATGGGAATGGACATGAATATTATGCTTATCTGTCTGTCAGTCATGGTGTCGATGAGAGCGTCGTGATGGTGTAGCTGTGTGTATTGCTGTATGTGTATTGTGATTAGAGGCACAAAAGCACGATCAACTGAGGGCGGAAAATTAGATGTTAACTGGTTGGTGTTCGTGAAGGCTCTGGTGTTCCTCGAAGACACACCTTGCTGCCTTGGCAAGATGCCAGGAGCCCAAATTATCGTACCACATCTAGGTTGCTCTATACGATAAATTATATTAATATATATGATAAATTCATATATACTACATAAGACCATGGCAATATTGCTTAATAGCATATTAGGCCTTTTATAACTTAACTTATTTACAATCTTATAATATACGATCTACTCGTCCTACGTCGTGCTGTAGGAGCGATCGTGACGTCACAGAGACATACGAGATCACAAAAGAGTCATATTCTATCGTATTTATACGATATACTCCCCCCACAAAAAAAGACCTGAACCCCACCTTAAACCTAAAGTTGCCCAGAGGCTATCTTCTGACGCCACAAGTCAACGGCGCCAGCAGCAGTGCGTCTGGGACGCGTCCCGGTCCGAGAATGATCACCATCGGTAAGAGGTGAGTCGTTCCTTTGAGAATCCTCGGACCCAGAAATAACAGGTGGAGCATCAGATTGCAATGCGGAATCGAGCTCCAAAGCGTACAAACGTGCGATAGGACGAACAGTAGTTCCAGTAGCTGTCTTCAATAGCGCTACCCGCTCTACAGAGTCTGCCCCCTTGTATACCTCCAACACGCGGCCTAATTTCCAGTATAAACGAGGACTATCTTCTTTAATTAAAACAACTTCACCAACTGTAGGTGCCGTTGGTCGACCAGAGGGAGTAACACTCCTTTCCTTCAATGCTAGCAGATATTCACTAATCCACCGTTTCCTAAAATCCTCTATTATCCTGGATATATACTGGTATCTCTTAGACACCGCTACCTCAGAGTACAACGAGGGATCCTCTAACTCTACTATGGATTGGAAATCAGATGGAAACGCAGTCAATGGTTTCCCATATAGCAAGTGAGCTGGCGTTAATGGTAGTGGTTCCTGCAGGTCGGTGTACACATATGTAAGCGGACGATCATTCACGACTGCCTCTATCTCTGTGAGGACTGTCGTCAACTCACTCTTCTTTAATAGAGCACGTCCTACAACCGCTCTGAGTCCGGACTTTACTATGCCGACACATCGTTCCCACATTCCACCAAACCAAGGTGCCTTAACTGGAATGAACCTCCATTCGCACTTCTTCTCTCCCAAGAAAGTGATGATAGTAGGATCACTACTCAATTCCTTTAGATATTTTGATGCTTGGACATAAGTGGGAGCATTGTCGCTAAGAATGAGTTGAGGGAATGAACGACGGGCACAAAACCGTCTGAACGCCAGCATAAATTCTTCGCTAGACATATTATCACATAGTTCTAGGTGTACCGCTCGAGATGTTGCACAGGTAAACAATAATATATAAACCTTCTCACTCTCCTCGTCTTCAATGCCCCTATGTAATCTAATCCTACTGCTTGGAAAGGTTCTACGTGCTTTACACGGCATTCAGGTAGCATGGAGCTGGTCAGTTGCATATAGTTTACCTTTTAGTCTCGGGCATATTACACACTTTCTTACTATGCGTCGAGCTACTTGTCGAACTCTGGGTATCCACCATGTGAGACGTAAATTTGATATAATATGACATACCCTGTAGTGTTTTACTTCCCTATGTGCACGTATGATCAATAGATCAGTAACATGATGTCTTGTTGGCATAAGTATAAGGGCGGTTTGTGCCGTCGGGTACACCCGACCACTTCAGGCGACCCTCACACCTGATGAGGCCATTGTGCCTTTAAGAGAGATACCTCTCACAAGGCTCAGCCAATGTAATGTTAATTTTGTATTATGATTATCATGTGTATGTTCTACTGGCTAAATAAAAAGTTTCAATTCAATTCAAAGTCTAGGTGCAACCTTAGTTGACGCACTATATTAGGCATTAATGTCTTATTCGAGCTTTTCAAGGATTCTAATTCATTGGAAAAGGTTTCTACTTGAACCCATTTGATCAAAGTTACTTCAGCTGCTTTAAATTCACGAGCATCAATGTTGTGACCCCTGTTGCAGAGTTGGCCCGTGACTTTAAGCTTGAGATTGGATACATATCGCAATACCCAAGCTACAACTCTGACTAGTTTATTATAGTCACCGAATCTTGCCCACTCTATGATTGGACCCGGTGGCTCTTTTGGTTGGGCTGTAACTGCCACTGTTTCCCTGTGGCAGAAGTCCCTCACCAACAGCATGCCATATCGTCCATTCACTTTCATGGAGCAGCCACTTTGGAACATGCCACCACAATTCGGACTTCATTAACTGGCTAGCCGTTATACCCCTAGTTATGAGATCACTAGGGCTTTCTTTTGTATTTACATAATGATAAGCAACATCTGGCAAAAGGGCTCTAATCTCTTCTACCCTATGCCGCACATAAACTGGCAGAGACTTCTTGCTATGTATCCAGTTGAGTGCGACCTGACTATCGCACCAAACGTGAACGATTTCAATATTTAATTCGCTTTCGTATGCTGCGCGTACATGTTGCACCAGACGTGCTAATAGTAGCAT
>JBAKBP010018536.1:0-46506 GCA_037953745.1 Lithodes maja | reverse complement strand
CCGAGTGTATAGGCTAACTTACTAACATTGGTAGTAGCTAAAAGAAAATTTATAAGATTAGAGCCCAAAATTGCTAATGAAAAAATGTGACTACTTATTTTGGGTTGTATAGAGTATGGTATGAGATTTTGTTGAAAACTTGGGATTGTTCTTGATCCCTGGCAAGCCTCAAAACCTGAATTTTCAAACTTATTGCATTAACATGTGTCAAAATGTAGTCACACTGTGCACAATATTAATGCATTGAAAGGACTGAATCAGCAAAGCAATAATAGTCAAATATAGCCTACTCAATGTTTGTAAGGAAAACCCCACTAGTCACCAGAGTCCCCCGCACACTGTTTCAAATAAAATTTGTGGATTTTCTGTCTGAATTTACGGTAAACCTGACTTTTTGGACCGACAGCGATTTCAGTAAGTTTTATTTTGTTTTTTGTAATTTTTCCTTCAGATATAGTGTTGTTTTATACTGAAGAGGAGCGGAAATCAGTATTTACCCATTATCCAACAATCTAAAAACACGCCCCCCACAAGTGGGGAGGGCTATGAAGTTCAGGGAAAATGAGGGGTTAAAAGCGTAAAAATACAATAATATAGCGTTTTGTATTAAAACTTGGCTCGGGTTTTCCCAAATTGCAAACCCATACAACCCAATTTTGTGAATACCCGAGCCAACTTTTGACGAAAGCTGGCTCGGATTTCACGGGGTGGAGTGGGTAGCCTAATATCTCATGTTATAAAAATAGTCAACTTTGGGAAGACATTAGCCTAACCTAACAACCTTACCTAACCTATCCTAGTATTATGGGTGGGGGCTGCCGCCCCCACACCCCCGCTGGTTGGGTTAGATTTTTTTTTTTTTTTTTTTTTTTTTTTTTTTTTTTTTTTTTAATGTTCTAGGCTATTAGCCTAACCTAACAACCTTACCTAACCTAACCTAGTATATGGGTGGGGGCTGCTGCCCCCACACCCCCGCTGGTTGGGTACTGGCTGAAAAACTTATTGTTTTACAGTAGCCTAGGCTATCTATCTATCTATCTATTGCCGGACGCCTTACTCCCCTTACGAGGGTGGCCACACACAGAATGCCCCCAAGCGGACCTATTCCCTGTGAGAGGGACAACCCGAGCCAGTTTAGTAAAGGACTTACAGGATTGACCACTCAATTTAGGATCCGTCCGACTCCGAGGCCATCTGTGTATCTTGTTAGCACTATTTTTCTACAGTGGTGTTCGGCTAATCCATCCACTAACCTGCCTTACCCTTAGGTGGGGGCGCTCGGTTGTGGCCTTGGAATTGCTCGGGGCCTTGGGGCTGTTCGGCCAGGCAGCTTGGGGAACAACAACAACAACAACAACAACCCTTAGGTAAGCAGTACGGATTTGTATCAGGTTTACTCCCCTAGACAGGTTGCCAACCAAGACTGACGAGTCCCATCCACCCGGATTTGTATAAGGTTGTCTCCCCTAGATGAGTTGCCGACCAAGGCTAACGAGTCCCATCCACCCACCCAGTAGCCTAGGCCTATACATGTATTTTAGCATTTGTTTTTTTTCTCCCTTATAATACATTTCAGCTCTTAATGCCATATATAGCAATGATGTATATGCTCTACCGGACCTATTAGGCCTAAACAGATCGATGGGCTAACTGTCGGTCCAAAACATCAGTATAACCGAATTTACTTTACATCCTTAGTATTCTCTAGTCTGGAAGGTTAGGAATAATTATGGTATTATTACATACAGTACATACAGTGTTGGAACATCAGTGGTTCCAGCAGCTGTTGTGGGTGGATCGGTATCAGTCATTATTATGATCAGTATGGCAGTGGTGGACAAGTCCCCGTCAGTTTTTAGTGTGTACGGGTCAGCGAAAGAATGTGACATCGGATCTAATTGCACATTATATTGGGCTGCACAAGGAAGGCCAGTTAGTGAAACAAATAGTGCAAGCCACTGGTGTATGTGAGGAATCGGTAAGAAATTGGGCGAGGCCTTACAAAGATATTTGCCTAACTACATGATAACCTAGCCTTTGCCAAACTATATGATAGCCTAGCCTTTGAGGGGAGAGTAAAGAACATAAGAATATCACCCAATCTTCAAAACTATACTAATGGATAGCTAATATGATGAATAACCTACTCATTGATGCCTAAATCATAACTATTGGTGATTCATCTTTTATTCAGATTACCCAAGAACAAAAATAAATTTAAAAATTGGAAGAATCTTATTTAAAGGTTCAGTATTATCCAAGTAACCCGCGTCGATTTGCACGCTCTGGGCCATGACCGTTAAGTTCACTTCTATTATGTCCGCTTCTTAGGTTGAGGGGGGGCCTCACCTTCCCCAGGAATTATTGTCATCAATATACAGTATATATTGTTTGCAGAAGGGCAAATAACAAATAATGGTAAGGGTTGTGTTAGCGGGCGTACTGTCCACTTTGTTTATAGTCGCACGCTCGCAGTTACATTCGCGTCTAATTTCATTGCTATTATTTGCCCCTGCTGGTAATATGTATGATAATGACAACAATTCATGGGGATGATGGGGGGGGTGAGCCCCACTCAAACCATTATTGTATCCCACGGCAAAACAATTTACCCGACACCTGGCCGTGGGATACAATAATGGTTTGAGGGGTGCTATGTCCCCTCACCCCCCATGACATTGTCATCATCATATACAGTATATTACCAGGGGCAGAGTGAGTGGAGAGTGAGCAGAGCGAGTTCTTTGACCTGAATGTTGGTTTGAAACAGGGGTGTGTGATGTCCCCGTGGTTGTTTACTGTATATATGGATGGAGTTATGAAAGAAATACTATCAAGAGCAGTGGATGTTGGTGTATCGCTGAAAAGGGAGGGAATTGAGTGGAAGCTACCTATACTGCTGTTTGCGGATGATACAGTTCTGATGAGTGATAATGAATGGGAGTTGCAGGGTCTGGTAAATGAGTTTGGAACAGTGTGCGAAAAACGGAATTTGAAGGTAAATACGGGGAAGAGCAAGGTTATGGTCTTCGAAAGGGGTGAAGTCACAGAGTGTGAGGTGAAGCTGAACGGTCAGGCTATGGAGATCGTCAACTCTTTTAAGTATCTGGGCAGTGTGTTGAGTAAAGATGGGACTATGGATGAAGAGGTGCGGGAGAGGGTACAACCGGGGAAGAGGGTTGTAGGAACGCTAAAAGCAGTAACAAGAAATAGGGTGGTCAGTATGGAAGTGAAGAAGTCCTTGCATGACAGTGTGGTAATCCCGACACTGACTTACGGAAGCGAAGCATGGACGGTGGTTGAGAGACTCAGACCAAGAGTGAGAGCAGTGGAAATTAATTACTTAAGGAGTGCGTGCGGAATTACATGGAGGGATAGACAGACTAATGAGGAAGTAAGAAGGAGGTGTGGTGTGGAGGTAGATGTGCTGGAAAGTGTGAAAAGGAACAACTTGAGATGGTTCGGCCATATGGAACGTATGGAAAGCGAGAGAATGACTAAGAGGGTGTACGAGAGCGAGGTGGAGGGACAGAGGGGGAGAGGTAGACCGAATATGAGGTGGAAGGATGGAGTGAGGAACTACATGAATGAAGGCGGTGCTGGTTGGGGGGAGGGGCGTCGACTGACTGGGGACAGAGGTGCATGGGGGCGGTTCGTTCGTGGCCACCCCTTCGGGGATCACGGCGTCAGGCAATAGATAGATAGACCAGGGGCAAATAACAGCAGTCAAATTAGACGTGAATTTAACTGCGAGTGTGCTAATATGGAAACAAAGCAGGCGGTACGCCCGCTAACACAACCCTTACCAAAATAGGGAAGGATGTCATGTTGTGCGCTCGCACTTACGTTCCCATCCATTTCGACGCTATATTTTCTGCTATTTGCCCCCTGTCATTACTGCATGAATACTAGGTTAGGTTAGGTTAGGTTGTTGTTGTTGTTGTTGTTGTTGTTGTTCCACAAGCTGCCTGGCCGAACAGCCCCAAGGCCCCGAGCAAGGCCAAGGCCATAACCGAGCGCCCCCACAGAACCCTCCCCGCCGACCACAATAAAGCCTGGGTGACCGAAGCCACTCCATGGCGGGGAGCTTGAGAAGGGTGCGGAAACGCCCGGGAAATCAAAGCCCCACCCAGGGCCCTGTGCCCCTCAGCAATTATGAAGAGAAAGTTGAGGGGCAAGGGAAATATGTGACGCTTTGGCTTCCAATCTTGGTAGATTGGGAGGTCAATCCACGTTAGAGACGCCGTCACTTGAGATCTAGAAAATATATAAGTAAAAGGAACAGTCAGAGTAAGCTATGGGTATGGCAGAGATTGCTCAGTTCTCACTCTGATAGACCACATGACCACATGACTAGAACCCAATCCTCTCAGCATCAGCTAGGAAAGGCGCTAGAAAGCTGCCTTTGGCGGGGGGGATAGCTCCCCTATTTCAACCCTTTTCGGGGTTGGGCACCCGCCATGGTTAGGTTAGGTTGTTTGGTTAGGCTAATGTATTTTTATATCCAAAGGCATCCGCATAGTGTAAACAAGGTGGGCGGTACTGCCGGTACACCTGGTAACTACATTCTTGCCCAAAATAATGTATAAAAATATAAAATGGTCAAATTAGATAATTAATAAATAAATATCGGTAGCCTAGGCTAAATATAAACATTGAATAAAAACTAGTTTCAATAGCATAGTAAATCTACTATGGGCCATGAATTGCAATTTTTACCAAATTGGGCCAGATCAAATAATTATAGCCTAGCTTTTATTTTTTGTTCGCTGAATAGAAAACAAATCTAGCCTAGGCCTATATAATATATAGGCTAGGCCTACAGAAGTTCAAGTTAGTATTTGAACTCAGCACACCAGAATATGTCAGGCTATAATGTGTATTGAACTTTGAAGGTAAATACTTCTCAATAGTGGGTTATTGTGCGATTCCTATAGCCTAGTTGTTAAGTTTTGGTCAGAAATGGAAGACTTGACCTTGTAATTGAAAAGTTCTCATGCTTGATATACGGTACACTAATTCGCACTACATTCGGCTAATCTAATTTATCTCCATCCCTGTTTCTTATCATATCAGTTTATATGTAATTATATTCTTGGATAATAGCCTATAGGCTAGGTCTAAATACTACAACAAAATATGGCTTGTTGGTGTACATGCGCGATTTAGAGCTAGGATCCTGTATTTATTAATATCATGTTGACAATTCATTCTTGTGTTTGTGCAAGTCAACATAATATGCTTTGAAGACAATATTTGTGGTCTAAATCATTATTTTGGGCAACAATAATGCAAGTCAACCCTTTGAAACGTTTGTTTGACAAGGTTTGTTTACTACTTCAGGGAGTTCAGGCATACCAACTGGTGCGCGCCTAGCTTCGCCTGTGGAACAGAGCTACCAACACTTCCGAAAAATTTCCTTCCAAGGAATTCTTTAAGAATACCGAAGGGAAAGAAAATTCCTTGGAAGGGAAAGGAAAGTTAAAGGAAGGTATGGGTTTTTAAGAATACGACTCTTTTTATCCCTAGATTTCCATTAAGCTTAGAATTATACCCCCTAGACACCCTTTCAAGATAAATTTGTACATTTTTCGGTAGAAAAATGTCCTGGCCGAAGGCCACTTCCTCTTAAATTACAGGCTCGCTATCGCTCGCCAGGAAAATATCGACACCTAAATGGCACGAAAGGTCTTAAAATTAACACAAATGGGGCGAAAGTTTTTAAAATCGCCAAATTAATGGGGCGAATGACTTAAAATGTCAAAAGCAATGAGGCTAAATATGAGGGAGAAAGGGGTCAAGAAAAAAATCCCTCTAGTGGAGATCTCCCCTTAATTCATGTATTCATATATTTTTTTAATTTCCTCGCTAGACCTCCCTCACACATAGAAAAACACCCCCTGGAATCCCCCCCCCCCCCACCCCCTTCATCAAGATAAATTTGTATATTTTCGGTAGATTTTTTTTTAGCTTGTAATGATGCTAAAATAGTGATGTCTACGGTTTTAACTTTCAAGATAGTGACACCATTTGATAGCTTATTTTGGCTATCATTAGACGATTTTACGCAGTTTAGGAAGGATCTGTGGGAATCATATGGGTAAAGACTATGTTAATTAACCCTCTGACTTCCATATACCCTTACTAATCTGAAGGAAATCGTCTAACAATAGCCGGAAAAGAGAAAAGAAATGCGTATTGGATCTTGAAAGGGTTAATTTTCTTATAGCCCGAAACTCGTAATAAGTATTCTATTGATATAGATTTAAGGGGGGTGACCTGTTTTTGTTCTGTTTATCTAGCTTGTATCCATTTGGCCCCATTCAGCCTACTGTTTTAAGACGTTTATCCCCATCCAGGTGGCAATTTTTTACTGGTGAGCGGTAGCGAGCCAGCATATTTTTTATTTTTGTTTGACAGCAGGCTAAATTTGTACATTTTTCGATAGAAAAATTTCTCCGGCGAAGCCGGATTTCTTCATATAATGCTGGCTCGCTATCGCTCGCCAGGAAGAAATCGACACCTAGATGGGGATAAACGTCTTAAAATAGTTGGCTGAATGGGGCCGAATGGATACAAGCCAGAGAAGAGAGAAAAGGACAGAAATAACAAAAAGCCGGTCACCCCCCTTAATACCACGTCCTTTAAATTTTATTCTGGCAACTATTAGACGATTGTGTTCAGGTTAGGATAGACTTATAGTAATTATATAGCTTGGAACTAACTGAAATAACCCCTTCAACTATCACAGTTCCTTACAAAGGTGCATAAAATCGTCTAAATAAAGCTAGACTACAATTAAATATACTTCATCGGGTTACTGAAAGGGTTAAAGATTCAAGCACACTAATATAATACTGTAATGAAGCTTTATAAGTATCCGAACAAAATTGAACCGTAAAAACAAGTGAATCTTTAATAAGCCGGTCAAAACAACTTCAAATGATCGACCACTAGTGTTCGAACCGCGCGAAAAAGATGCTCTCTCTCTCTCTCTCTCTCTCTCTCTCTCTCTCTCTCTCTCTCTCTCTCTCTCTCTCTCTCTCTCTCTCTCTCGACTTAAAAACGAACCAATAACGAAATCTGGCTGGCGGTCTAACAGTTAGTCTTCACTGAACCTTCGTGGAGTGAGGAAGTACGTGGTTATCTATTGCTAACCGCTGAAATAATTACTTTTGGGCCTTGTAGTAGGCCTATTAATTGGATTTTTTTTTTTTTTAAAGTTAACTTCAAGACTTTCGCAATCCTTTCATTAATGGCATAAAACGACACTAATTGAATCGGTAAAATATAATTATTCTATTAGTAGACTTGTTTATCTATTTATTGAATTTATCAAGATTTGGACATCTTATTTAGTCAGGTGGAAGAGTAATACATAATTTTCAATGAAACTTGGATATACGTGCAATTAAATTGTGCTAGTTATTTAACCCCTTCTGTACCTGTAATGTTTTAACTTTATTCTGGCTATTAGACGATAATATTCAGTTAAAAAAAGGCTTGAAGCAATTGGCAGGCTTCGAACGAGCTCACTTAACGCTTTGTACTACCTCAAACCCTCTTTAAACTACACAGTCGTCTAAATATATATATAGAACAAAATATAGACGTCGCCGGTACAGAAGGGGTTAACTAAATAATTATGAAGCTCTTGCGGTCTTAAAATTGTGGATAGGCTACGTAAGTTTAGTGATAACTAATTTTAAATATTTGAATTTAAAAATAATAAGCTATAATATGGCTTTGAAATTATAGTGTTAGATACCGAAATTGTTTTAAAAAGTGATTTTACAATTGGTGTAAAGCTCTTGGCATTAATGTCTTGGAAAGAAAGAGTAACCTCTTAGTAGACCTGTTGAAAAGTGAAGGTCTAAGTGAATTGAGGAAAGGCTAGTCACCGGATTTTTGTAGATTAAATTTGTAATGCCTTTATTAACTTAAGTGTTAACATTATTGGCGATTGTCCTGCAAAAAGATGCAAACTACTTTAAATTCCGGAAATCTGCCAGTGACATGGTGCTCTAATATATTTGTCTGAAACAAGTGAGGTGGATAATGGATGACCCTACCCAGGCGTGGTTCGTGGTGAGTATTTTATCTGTACGGTTTTAAGCTTTTGTTTTAGACTTGTAGGGCTTATGTGAATAGTTTAGTTATGAACTTTAAGCAACGTTAAGTAGATTAGTTTGTAAAGTCAATTTTGCGTAATATTTGTAAAGTAAAATTTTGCGCTGCCCTTTGAACATAGTATTTGTTTGGAATTCAATATAGCTTGACTTAAGTTTGGTTTTTACTTTTAAAATCTGTTGTGAAGTTAGGCTTTGAAATTTAGTTTTGCTTTTAGGTACTCTATTTGTTGTATATATTTTTAAAAATTGGTTTTGATATAGACTAGTTTAGAATTAAATTTGATTTTGACTTTAATATAGCCTAGGCCTATCTGGTTTGGACTTTTTAAAAGTTTTGGAGTAGATATAGCGGGTAATATAATGCCAGGGCCCAACAATACGTAAATCAACCCTTAATCTTCTCCATATTCTTTATCTTTTTAATCAGACCTATTTTGGAAAAAATCCTATTACCACTACTGTTAAAACTGCTTTCCATAAGTTAGGTACCGGTATGCCAAAGTCTTGGTTTCTTCACCTCGGCACAGTCGTTACAGGCAGCCTACCTTTTCTCCTTCATACACATAGCAATAAAATTATGACTTGTAAAGTGTCCTATTTGTCTTGGATGGCGTAGTTGAGCATGTAAGAGAAGAAAGAACTTTCCTTATTTGCCTGATTTGGAAAATTCGTGTTTTCTAATAAGTCGGTTTAGTTGAAAGTCTGAGTAATAATGGTTTTCCATCGGCACTTCCCTAGGCAGTTATATTTGTTGTTATACAGTAGGCCTACTGTACTTTTGTCTTTGTGTCTTGCTCTTTTTCTGTATTCATCTGTCTTGTTCTCCACATATTTTATATATTTTCATTTACTCTGTATCCTTTTTCTCTTTGAAAAGTAGATTCCCAATTACTTTATTTTCTTCATGTGGTGGTTGTAGTCCTGGTTCATATCTTTCTTGATAGGCTGGACACCACAGCAAGAAGTGCTTAAAGTCTTCTCTATCGTTGTTGCATATATCACACTTAGTTAATTCTATAAACTTATTTCTATTTTTAAATTTAGATTAGTCCTAGGCCTATAAAATATTATTGATTGAGTGTTATCATAAATCATCTTCTCCCCTAATTTCAGTCTTGAAAGTTTTATATATTTCTAAACTATTCGTTTAATCTATTTCTCTCCACTGATTTGTATCCCATGTTTTTAATTTTTAATATCCTAAACTTTTGTCACATTTGTATTTTCAAGGTTTAAATCTTTAATATATTTTTTGATAGCTTGACCCCAAGTATCTTTCTCATTTGTTGGTTTCTCCTGTTATTCTTTAGAAGTCCGTTGCTATCCTCTCCCAATAGATATTTTAAGTTTCCTTCCATTATCCTCGCCTCCATAGAAGAGGCACCTATCTCCCCTCTCAGTGTTGCTTTTTGAGCATATCTAAGAGCTCTTAAAATATGGCTGTAGGCCTATACCTTATTTTCGATAATCTTCAAGGACACTAGTGGGACGTTATGAGAAACAATTTATTAGGGAAAATAGGCACCAGTAGATTCGCCATATTTTTTCTCTATAGTCCGCATGGAGGATTTTAGTTATCAACAATTGAAAAATACCCACTTCACAGACAAATACACCAAAAATCTAAGTCAAAGCGGGGGTGTGGGGGAAGCAGCCCCCACCTATAATACTAGGATAGGTTAGGTAAGGTTGTTAGGTTAGGCTAATGTCCTTTCAAAGGGGTATAGGCTAGTAAACACTAGGATAGCCTATACCCGGTCAGAGGTAAGAAGTCTTGCAGTAGTCTCCTTGAATGCTACACCTATCTCCCCTCTCAGTGTTGCTTTTTGAGCATGTCTAAGAGCTCTTAAAATATGGCTGTAGGCTATACAGTATCAATTGCTTACTTTTGCGATTTCCTTAGTTTATTTGTGCTATAAATGTAGGTTATTTGTAGGGTAGTTATTGATAGGGGTCACTTGAGGCATGCTATGCTTACAGGTACACTCGGCGACCACAAAAACGGACCCCCCCTTACCGGCCCCGGTTTTAAGACTGGGTCCTTTCTGGATGGCAACTCACACAAACTATCACGGAGGTTTAACAGACGGACGAACGCACACAGACTGTGAGTGATTCGAAGCTTTGCTCTTTTTTCGTCTTTTATTTTTCAACTGTTTGGTAACCATTTAAAGTGTGGATTGTAAGTGATGATAAAATTGTGTCTATATTTCTAATTATGTTAGATACCACATTCAAAATACCATTACAACAGCCATCACTATCATTACCCACTGTTAACACTATCATTATCATCACTCCCTCTACCATCACTACTATATTCGCAAATAGCAGTATCGTCATTAATCCTGTCATCACTAACACTATAATCACTAACACTAAAATCACTTTCATTATCATCATTATTTTTTCATCCTCATCACAAACACTATCATCACACTGAGTAGGGTGTCTCAATATCATTACTAACACTCACGACTTGCAAAAGTCATCACTAACACTATTACCCCTCCCATGACCATCACGCTTACTACCACTGTCACCACTATCTCTATCATCACTTTATCATCACAAGCACTATCATCAGCTACCGTTATTGTTACAACCACTATCAACATTATCAATGTCTCTATAATCACTATAAGGTTTCCCATTACCATCATAAATATTTGCGTTTGGCTAATATTTGCGTTTGGCAAATATTTGTGTTTGGCTAATATTTGCGTTTGGCTAATATTTGCGTTTGGCTAATATTTGCGTTTGGCTAATATTTGCGTTTGGCTAATATTTGCGTTTGGCTAATATTTGCGTTTGGCTAATATTTGCGTTTGGCTAATATTTGCGTTTGGCTAATATTTGCGTTAGGCAAATATTTGCGTTTGGCTAATATTTGCGTTTGGCTAATATTTGCGTTTGGCTAATATTTGCGTTTGGCTAATATTTGCGTTTGGCTAATATTTGCGTTGGCTAATATTTGCGTTTGGCTAATACTTGCGTTTGGCTAATACTTGCGTTTGGCTAATACTTGCGTTTGTCTAATATTTGCGTGCGGCAAATATTTGCGTCTGGCAAATATTTGCGTCTGGCAAATATTTGCGTCTGGCAAATATTTGCGTCTGGCAAATATTTGCGTCTGGCAAATATTTGCGTCTGGCAAATATTTGCGTCTGGCAAATATTTGCGTCTGGCTAATATTTGCGTCTGGCTAATATTTGCGTCTGGCAAATATTTGCGTCTGGCAAATATTTGCGTCTGGCTAATATTTGCGTCTGGCAAATATTTGCGTCTGGCTAATATTTGCGTCTGGCTAATATTTGCGTCTGGCTAATATTTGCGTCTGGCTAATATTTGCGTCTGGCTAATATTTGCGTCTGGCTATATTTGCGTCTGGCTAATATTTGCGTCTGGCTAATATTTGCGTCTGGCAAATATTTGCGTCTGGCAAATATTTGCGTCTGGCAAATATTTGCGTCTGGCAAATATTTGCGTCTGGCAAATATTTGCGTCTGGCAAATATTTGCGTCTGGCAAATATTTGCGTCTGGCAAATATTTGCGTCTGGCAAATATTTGCGTCTGGCAAATATTTGCGTCTGGCAAATATTTGCGTCTGGCAAATATTTGCGTCTGGCAAATATTTGCGTCTGGCAAATATTTGCGTCTGGCAAATATTTGCGTCTGGCAAATATTTGCGTCTGGCAAATATTTGCGTCTGGCAAATATTTGCGTCTGGCAAATATTTGCGTCTGGCAAATATTTGCGTCTGGCAAATATTTGCGTCTGGCAAATATTTGCGTCTGGCAAATATTTGCGTCTGGCAAATATTTGCGTCTGGCAAATATTTGCGTCTGGCAAATATTTGCGTCTGGCAAATATTTGCGTCTGGCAAATATTTGCGTCTGGCAAATATTTGCGTCTGGCAAATATTTGCGTCTGGCAAATATTTGCGTCTGGCTAATATTTGCGTCTGGCTAATATTTGCGTCTGGCTAATATTTGCGTCTGGCTAATATTTGCGTCTGGCTAATATTTGCGTCTGGCTAATATTTGCGTCTGGCTAATATTGCGTCTGGCTAATATTTGCGTCTGGCTAATATTTGCGTCTGGCTAATATTTGCGTCTGGCTAATATTTGCGTCTGGCTAATATTTGCGTCTGGCTAATATTTGCGTCTGGCAAATATTTGCGTCTGGCAAATATTTGCGTCTGGCAAATATTTGCGTCTGGCAAATATTTGCGTCTGGCAAATATTTGCGTCTGGCAAATATTTGCATTTGGCAATATTTGCGTTTGGCAAATATTTGCGTTTGGCAATATTTGCGTTTGGCAAATATTTGCGTTTGGCAAATATTTGCGTTTGGCTAATATTTGCGTTTGGCAAATATTTGCGTTTGGCAAATATTTGCGTTTGGCTAATATTTGCATTTGGCAAATATTTGCGGTTGGCTAATATTTGCGTTTGGCAAATATTTGCGTTTGGCTAATATTTGCGTTTGGCAAATATTTGCGTTTGGCAAATATTTGCGTTTGGCTAATATTTGCGTTTGGCAAATATTTGCGTTTGGCTAATATTTGCGTTTGGCAAATATTTGCGGTTGGCTAATATTTGCGTCTGGCAAATAGGCAAATATTTGCGTCTGCTAATATTTGCGTCTGACAAATATTTGCGTCTGGCAAATATTTGCGTCTGGCAAATATTTGCGTCTGGCAAATATTTGCGTCTGGCAAATATTTGCGTCTGGCAAATATTTGCGTCTGGCAAATATTTGCGTCTGGCAAATATTTGCGTCTGGCAAATATTTGCGTCTGGCAAATATTTGCGTCTGGCAAATATTTGCGTCTGGCAAATATTTGCGTCTGGCTAATATTTGCGTCTGGCTAATATTTGCGTCTGGCTAATATTTGCGTCTGGCTAATATTTGCGTCTGGCTAATATTTGCGTCTGGCTAATATTTGCGTCTGGCAATATTTGCGTCTGGCAAATATTTGCGTCTGGCAAATATTTGCGTCTGGCAATATTTGCGTCTGGCAAATATTTGCGTCTGGCAAATATTTGCGTCTGGCAAATATTTGCGTCTGGCTAATATTTGCGTCTGGCTAATATTTGCGTCTGGCAAATATTTGCGTCTGGCAAATATTTGCGTCTGGCAAATATTTGCGTCTGGCAAATATTTGCGTCTGGCAAATATTTGCGGTTGGCTAATATTTGCGTTTGCCAAATATTTGCGTTTGGCTAATATTTGCGTTTGGCTAATATTTGCGTTTGGCTAATATTTGCGTTTGGCTAATATTTGCGTTTGGCAAATATTTGCGTTTGGCTAATATTTGCGTTTGGCTAATATTTGCGTTTGGCTAATATTTGCGTTTGGCAAATATTTGCGTTTGGCAAATATTTGCGTTTGGCTAATATTTGCGTTTGGCAAATATTTGCGGTTGGCTAATATTTGCGTCTGGCAAATAGGCAAATATTTGCGTCTGGCTAATATTTGCGTCTGGCTAATATTTGCGTCTGGCAAATATTTGCGTCTGGCAAATATTTGCGTCTGGCAAATATTTGCGTCTGGCAAATATTTGCGTCTGGCAAATATTTGCGTCTGGCAAATATTTGCGTCTGGCAAATATTTGCGTCTGGCAAATATTTGCGTCTGGCAAATATTTGCGTCTGGCAAATATTTGCGTCTGGCAAATATTTGCGTCTGGCAAATATTTGCGTCTGGCAAATATTTGCGTCTGGCTAATATTTGCGTCTGGCTAATATTTGCGTCTGGCAAATATTTGCGTCTGGCAAATATTTGCGTCTGGCTAATATTTGCGTCTGGCAAATATTTGCGTTTGGCTAATATTTGCGGTTGGCTAATATTTGCGGTTGGCTAATATTTGCGTCTGGCAAATAGGCTAATATTGCGTCTGGCTAATATTTGCGTCTGGCAAATATTTGCGTCTGGCAAATATTTGCGTCTGGCAAATATTTGCGTCTGGCAAATATTTGCGTCTGGCAAATATTTGCGTCTGGCAAATATTTGCGTCTGGCAAATATTTGCGTCTGGCAAATATTTGCGTCTGGCAAATATTTGCGTCTGGCAAATATTTGCGTCTGGCAAATATTTGCGTCTGGCTAATATTTGCGTCTGGCAAATATTTGCGTCTGGCAAATATTTGCGTCTGGCAAATATTTGCGTCTGGCTAATATTTGCGTCAGGCAAATATTTGCGTCAGGCAAATATTTGCGTCTGGCAAATATTTGCGTCTGGCAAATATTTGCGTCTGGCAAATATTTGCGTCTGCAAATATTTGCGTCTGGCTAATATTTGCGTCTGGCTAATATTTGCGTCTGGCTAATATTTGCGTCTGGCAAATATTTGCGTTTGGCAAATATTTGCGTTTGGCAAATATTTGCGTTTGGCTAATATTTGCGTTTGGCAAATATTTGCGGTTGGCTAATATTTGCGTCTGGCAAATAGGCAAATATTTGCGTCTGGCTAATATTTGCGTCTGGCAAATATTTGCGTCTGGCAAATATTTGCGTCTGGCAAATATTTGCGTCTGGCAAATATTTGCGTCTGGCAAATATTTGCGTCTGGCATATATTTGCGTCTGGCAAATATTTGCGTCTGGCAAATATTTGCGTCTGGCAAATATTTGCGTCTGGCTAATATTTGCGTCTGGCAAATATTTGCGTCTGGCAAATATTTGCGTCTGGCAAATATTTGCGTCTGGCAAATATTTGCGTCTGGCAAATATTTGCGTCTGGCAAATATTTGCGTCTGGCAAATATTTGCGTCTGGCAAATATTTGCGTCTGGCAAATATTTGCGTCTGGCAAATATTTGCGTCTGGCAAATATTTGCGTCTGGCAAATATTTGCGTCTGGCAAATATTTGCGTCTGGCAAATATTTGCGTCTGGCAAATATTTGCGTCTGGCAAATATTTGCGTCTGGCAAATATTTGCGTCTGGCAAATATTTGCGTCTGGCAAATATTTGCGTCTGGCAAATATTTGCGTCAGGCAAATATTTGCGTCAGGCAAATATTTGCGTCTGGTCTGGCAAATATTTGCGTCTGGCTAATATTTGCGTCTGGCAAATATTTGCGTCTGGCAATATTTGCGTCTGGCAAATATTTGCGTCTGGCAAATATTTGCGTCTGGCTAATATTTGCGTCAGGCAAATATTTGCGTCAGGCAAATATTTGCGTCTGGCAAATATTTGCGTCTGGCTAATATTTGCGTCTGGCTAATATTTGCGTCTGGCAAATATTTGCGTTTGGCTAATATTTGCGGTTGGCTAATATTTGCGTCTGGCAAATAGGCTTATATTTGCGTCTGGCTAATATTTGCGTCTGGCAAATATTTGCGTCTGGCAAATATTTGCGTCTGGCAAATATTTGCGTCTGGCAAATATTTGCGTCTGGCAAATATTTGCGTCTGGCAAATATTTGCGTCTGGCAAATATTTGCGTCTGGCAAATATTTGCGTCTGGCAAATATTTGCGTCTGGCAAATATTTGCGTCTGGCAAATATTTGCGTCTGGCAAATATTTGCGTCTGGCTAATATTTGCGTCTGGCAAATATTTGCGTCTGGCAAATATTTGCGTCTGGCAAATATTTGCGTCTGGCAAATATTTGCGTCTGGCTAATATTTGCGTCAGGCAAATATTTGCGTCAGGCAAATATTTGCGTCTGGCAAATATTTGCGTCTGGCAAATATTTGCGTCTGGCAAATATTTGCGTCTGGCAAATATTTGCGTCTGGCAAATATTTGCGTCTGCAAATATTTGCGTCTGGCTAATATTTGCGTCTGGCTAATATTTGCGTCTGGCAAATATTTGCGTTTGGCTAATATTTGCGTTTGGCTAATATTTGCGTTTGGCAAATATTTGCGTTTGGCTAATATTTGCGTTTGGCAAATATTTGCGGTTGGCTAATATTTGCGTCTGGCAAATAGGCAAATATTTGCGTCTGGCTAATATTTGCGTCTGGCAAATATTTGCGTTTGTCAAATATTTGCGTTTGGCTAATATTTGCATTTGGCAAATATTTGCGTTTGGCTATTATTTGCGTTTGGCAAATATTTGCGTTTGGCTAATATTTGCGTTTGGCAAATATTTGCGGTTGGCTAATATTTGCGTCTGGCAAATATTTGCGTCTGGCTAATATTTGCGTCTGGCAAATATTTGCGTCTGGCAAATCTTTGCGTCTGGCAAATCTTTGCGTCTGGCAAATCTTTGCGTCTGGCAAATATTTGCGTCAGGCAAATATTTGCGTCTGGCAAATATTTGCGTCTGGCAAATCTTTGTGTCTGGCAAATCTTTGCGTCTGGCAAATCTTTGCGTCTGGCAAATATTTGCGTCAGGCAAATATTTGCGTCTGGCAAATATTTGCGTCTGGCAAATATTTGCGTCTGGCAAATATTTGCGTCTGGCAAATATTTGCGTCTGGCAAATATTTGCGTCTGGCAAATATTTGCGTCTGGCAAATATTTGCGTCTGGCTAATATTTGCGTCTGGCTAATATTTGCGTCTGGCTAATATTTGCGTTTGGCAAATATTTGCGTTTGGCTAATATTTGCGTTTGGCAAATATTTGCGTTTGGCAAATATTTGCGGTTGGCTAATATTTGCGTCTGGCAAATAGGCAAATATTTGCGTCTGGCTAATATTTGCGTCTGGCAAATATTTGCGTCTGGCAAATATTTGCGTCTGGCAAATATTTGCGTCTGGCAAATATTTGCGTCTGGCAAATATTTGCGTCTGGCAAATATTTGCGTCTGGCAAATATTTGCGTCTGGCATATATTTGCGTCTGGCATATATTTGCGTCTGGCAAATATTTGCGTCTGGCATATATTTGCGTCTGGCTAATATTTGCGTCTGGCAAATATTTGCGTCTGGCAAATATTTGCGTCTGGCAAATATTTGCGTCTGGCAAATATTTGCGTCTGGCAAATATTTGCGTCTGGCAAATATTTGCGTCTGGCAAATATTTGCGTCTGGCAAATATTTGCGTCTGGCAAATATTTGCGTCTGGCTAATATTTGCGTCTGGCAAATATTTGCGTCTGGCAAATATTTGCGTCTGGCAAATATTTGCGTCTGGCAAATATTTGCGTCTGGCAAATATTTGCGTCTGGCAAATATTTGCGTCTGGCTAATATTTGCGTCTGGCTAATATTTGCGTCTGGCTAATATTTGCGTCTGGCAAATATTTGCGTCTGGCTAATATTTGCGTTTGGCAAATATTTGCGTTTGGCTAATATTTGCGTTTGGCAAATATTTGCGGTTGGCTAATATTTGCGTCTGGCAAATAGGCAAATATTTGCGTCTGGCTAATATTTGCGTCTGGCAAATATTTGCGTCTGGCAAATATTTGCGTCTGGCAAATATTTGCGTCTGGCAAATATTTGCGTCTGGCTAATATTTGCGTTTGGCTAATATTTGCGTTTGGCAAATATTTGCGGTTGGCAAATATTTGCGGTTGGCTAATATTTGCGGTTGGCAAATATTTGCGGTTGGCTAATATTTGCGTTTGCCAAATATTTGCGTTTGGCTAATATTTGCGTTTGGCTAATATTTGCGTTTGGCAAATATTTGCGTTTGGCAAATATTTGCGTTTGGCTAATATTTGCGTTTGGCTAATATTTGCGTTTGGCAAATATTTGCGTTTGGCTAATATTTGCGTTTGGCAAATATTTACGTTTGGCTAATATTTGCGTTTGGCAAATATTTGCGGTTGGCTAATATTTGCGTCTGGCAAATAGGCAAATATTTGCGTCTGGCTAATATTTGCGTCTGGCAAATATTTGCGTCTGGCAAATATTTGCGTCTGGCAAATCTTTGCGTCTGGCAAATCTTTGCGTCTGGCAAATCTTTGCGTCTGGCAAATCTTTGCGTCTGGCAAATCTTTGCGTCTGGCAAATCTTTGCGTCTGGCAAATCTTTGCGTCTGGCAAATCTTTGCGTCTGGCAAATCTTTGCGTCTGGCAAATCTTTGCGTCTGGCAAATCTTTGCGTCTGGCAAATCTTTGCGTCTGGCAAATATTTGCGTCTGGCAAATCTTTGCGTCTGGCAAATATTTGCGTCTGGCAAATATTTGCGTCTGGCAAATATTTGCGTCTGGCAAATATTTGCGTCTGGCAAATATTTGCGTCTGGCAAATATTTGCGTCTGGCAAATATTTGCGTCTGGCTAATATTTGCGTCTGGCTAATATTTGCGTCTGGCAAATATTTGCGTCTGGCAAATATTTGCGTCTGGCAAATATTTGCGTCTGGCAAATATTTGCGTCTGGCAAATATTTGCGTCTGGCAAATATTTGCGTCTGGCAAATATTTGCGTCTGGCAAATATTTGCGTCAGGCAAATATTTGCGTCAGGCAAATGTTTGCGTCTGGCAAATGTTTGCGTCTGGCAAATATTTGCGTCTGGCTAATATTTGCGTCTGGCTAATATTTGCGTCTGGCTAATATTTGCGTCTGGCAAATATTTGCGTCTGGCAAATATTTGCGTCTGGCAAATATTTGCGTTTGGCAAATATTTGCGGTTGGCTAATATTTGCGTCTGGCAAATAGGCAATTATTTGCGTCTGGCTAATATTTGCGTCTGGCAAATATTTGCGTCTGGCAAATATTTGCGTCTGGCAAATATTTGCGTCTGGCAAATATTTGCGTCTGGCAAATATTTGCGTCTGGCAAATATTTGCGTCTGGCTAATATTTGCGTCTGGCAAATATTTGCGTCTGGCAAATATTTGCGTCTGGCAAATATTTGCGTCTGGCAAATATTTGCGTCTGGCTAATATTTGCGTCAGGCAAATATTTGCGTCAGGCAAATATTTGCGTCTGGCAAATATTTGCGTCTGGCAAATATTTGCGTCTGGCAAATATTTGCGTCTGGCTAATATTTGCGTCTGGCTAATATTTGTGTCTGGCTAATATTTGCGTCTGGCAAATATTTGCGTCTGGCAAATATTTGCGTTTGGCTAATATTTGCGTTTGGCAAATATTTGCAGTTGGCTAATATTTGCGTCTGGCAAATAGGCAAATATTTGCGTCTGGCTAATATTTGCGTTTGGCTAATATTTGCGTTTGGCTAATATTTGCGGTTGGCTAATATTTGCGTCTGGCAAATAGGCAAATATTTGCGTCTGGCTAATATTTGCGTCTGGCCAATATTTGCGTCTGGCCAATATTTGCGTCTGGCAAATATTTGCGTCTGGCTAATATTTGCATTTGGCAAATATTTGCGTTTGGCTAATATTTGCGTTTGGCTAATATTTGCGGTTGGCTAATATTTGCGTCTGGCAAATAGGCAAATATTTGCGTCTGGCTAATATTTGCGTCTGGCCAATATTTGCGTCTGGCCAATATTTGCGTCTGGCCAATATTTGCGTCTGGCAAATATTTGCGTCTGGCAAATATTTGCGTCTGGCAAATATTTGCGTCTGGCAAATATTTGCGTCTGGCAAATATTTGCGTCTGGCAAATATTTGCGTCTGGCTAATATTTGCGTTTGGCTAATATTTGCGTTTGGCTAATATTTGCGTTTGGCAAATATTTGCGTTTGGCTAATATTTGCGTTTGGCTAATATTTGCGGTTGGCTAATATTTGCGTCTGGCAAATAGGCAAATATTTGCGTCTGGCTAATATTTGCGTCTGGCAAATATTTGCGTCTGGCAAATATTTGCGTCTGGCAAATCTTTGCGTCTGGCAAATCTTTGCGTCTGGCAAATCTTTGCGTCTGGCAAATCTTTGCGTCTGGCAAATATTTGCGTCAGGCAAATATTTGCGTCTGGCAAATATTTGCGTCTGGCAAATCTTTGCGTCTGGCAAATCTTTGCGTCTGGCAAATATTTGCGTCAGGCAAATATTTGCGTCTGGCAAATATTTGCGTCTGGCAAATATTTGCGTCTGGCAAATATTTGCGTCTGGCAAATATTTGCGTCTGGCAAATATTTGCGTCTGGCTAATATTTGCGTCTGGCTAATATTTGCGTCTGGCTAATATTTGCGTCTGGCTAATATTTGCGTCTGGCAAATATTTGAGTTTGGCTAATATTTGCGTTTGGCAAATATTTGCGTTTGGCAAATATTTGCGGTTGGCTAATATTTGCGGTTGGCTAATATTTGCGTCTGGCAAATAGGCAAATATTTGCGTCTGGCTAATATTTGCGTCTGGCAAATATTTGCGTCTGGCAAATATTTGCGTCTGGCAAATATTTGCGTCTGGCAAATATTTGCGTCTGGCAAATATTTGCGTCTGGCAAATATTTGCGTCTGGCAAATATTTGCGTCTGGCAAATATTTGCGTCTGGCATATATTTGCGTCTGGCAAATATTTGCGTCTGGCATATATTTGCGTCTGGCTAATATTTGCGTCTGGCAAATATTTGCGTCTGGCAAATATTTGCGTCTGGCAAATATTTGCGTCTGGCAAATATTTGCGTCTGGCTAATATTTGCGTCTGGCAAATATTTGCGTCTGGCAAATATTTGCGTCTGGCAAATATTTGCGTCTGGCAAATATTTGCGTCTGGCTAATATTTGCGTCTGGCTAATATTTGCGTCTGGCTAATATTTGCGTCTGGCTAATATTTGCGTCTGGCAAATATTTGCGTTTGGCTAATATTTGCGTTTGGCTAATATTTGCGTTTGGCTAATATTTGCGGTTGGCTAATATTTGCGTCTGGCAAATAGGCAAATATTTGCGTCTGGCAAATATTTGCGTCTGGCAAATATTTGCGCCTGGCAAATATTTGCGCCTGGCAAATATTTGCGCCTGGCAAATATTTGCGCCTGGCAAATATTTGCGTCTGGCAAATATTTGCGTCTGGCAAATATTTGCGTCTGGCAAATATTTGCGTCTGGCAAATATTTGCGTCTGGCAAATATTTGCGTCTGGCAAATATTTGCGTCTGGCAAATATTTGCGTCTGGCAAATATTTGCGTCTGGCAAATATTTGCGTCTGGCTAATATTTGCGTCTGGCTAATATTTGCGTCTGGCTAATATTTGCGTCTGGCTAATATTTGCGTCTGGCTAATATTTGCGTCTGGCAAATATTTGCGTCTGGCTAATATTTGCGTCTGGCTAATATTTGCGTCTGGCTAATATTTGCGTCTGGCATATATTTGCGTCTGGCTAATATTTGCGTCTGGCTAATATTTGCGTCTGGCAAATATTTGCGTCTGGCAAATATTTGCGTCTGGCAAATATTTGCGTCTGGCAAATATTTGCGTCTGGCAAATATTTGCGTCTGGCAAATATTTGCGTCTGGCAAATATTTGCGTCTGGCAAATATTTGCGTCTGGCAAATATTTGCGTCTGGCAAATATTTGCGTCTGGCAAATATTTGCGTCTGGCAAATATTTGCGTCTGGCAAATATTTGCGTCTGGCAAATATTTGCGTCTGGCAAATATTTGCGTCTGGCAAATATTTGCGTCTGGCAAATATTTGCGTCTGGCAAATATTTGCGTCTGGCAAATATTTGCGTCTGGCTAATATTTGCGTCTGGCTAATATTTGCGGTTGGCTAATATTTGCGGTTGGCTAATCTTTGCGTCTGGCAAATCTTTGCGTCTGGCAAATCTTTGCGTCTGGCAAATCTTTGCGTCTGGCAAATATTTGCGTCTGGCTAATATTTGCGTCTGGCTAATATTTGCGTCTGGCAAATATTTGCGTCTGGCAAATATTTGCGTCTGGCAAATATTTGCGTCTGGCAAATATTTGCGTCTGGCTAATATTTGCGTCTGGCTAATATTTGCGTCTGGCTAATATTTGCGTCTGGCTATTATTTGCGTCTGGCTATTATTTGCGTTTGGCAAATATTTGCGTTTGGCTAATATTTGCGTCTGGCAAATATTTGCGTCTGGCAAATATTTGCGTCTGGCAAATATTTGCGTCTGGCAAATATTTGCGTTTGGCTAATATTTGCGGTTGGCTAATATTTGCGTCTGGCAAATAGGCAAATATTTGCGTCTGGCTAATATTTGCGTCTGGCAAATATTTGCGTCTGGCAAATATTTGCGTCTGGCAAATATTTGCGCCTGGCAAATATTTGCGCCTGGCAAATATTTGCGCCTGGCAAATATTTGCGTCTGGCAAATATTTGCGTCTGGCAAATATTTGCGTCTGGCAAATATTTGCGTCTGGCAAATATTTGCGTCTGGCAAATATTTGCGTCTGGCAAATATTTGCGTCTGGCAAATATTTGCGTCTGGCTAATATTTGCGTCTGGCTAATATTTGCGTCTGGCTAATATTTGCGTCTGGCAAATATTTGCGTCTGGCAAATATTTGCGTCTGGCTAATATTTGCGTCTGGCTAATATTTGCGTCTGGCTAATATTTGCGTGTGGCATATATTTGCGTCTGGCTTATATTTGCGTCTGGCTAATATTTGCGTCTGGCTAATATTTGCGTCTGGCAAATATTTGCGTCTGGCAAATATTTGCGTCTGGCAAATATTTGCGTCTGGCTAATATTTGCGTCTGGCTAATATTTGCGTCTGGCTAATATTTGCGTCTGGCTAATATTTGCGTCTGGCTAATATTTGCGTCTGGCAAATATTTGCGTCTGGCTAATATTTGCGTCTGGCAAATATTTGCGTCTGGCAAATATTTGCGTCTGGCAAATATTTGCGTCTGGCAAATATTTGCGTCTGGCAAATATTTGCGTCTGGCAAATCTTTGCGTCTGGCAAATCTTTGCGTCTGGCAAATCTTTGCGTCTGGCAAATCTTTGCGTCTGGCAAATATTTGCGTCAGGCAAATCTTTGCGTCTGGCAAATATTTGCGTCAGGCAAATATTTGCGTCTGGCAAATATTTGCGTCTGGCAAATATTTGCGTCTGGCAAATCTTTGCGTCTGGCAAATCTTTGCGTCTGGCAAATATTTGCGTCAGGCAAATATTTGCGTCTGGCAAATATTTGCGTCTGGCAAATATTTGCGTCTGGCAAATATTTGCGTCTGGCAAATATTTGCGTCTGGCAAATATTTGCGTCTGGCTAATATTTGCGTCTGGCTAATATTTGCGTCTGGCTAATATTTGCGTCTGGCAAATATTTGCGTTTGGCTAATATTTGCGTTTGGCAAATATTTGCGTTTGGCAAATATTTGCGGTTGGCTAATATTTGCGTCTGGCAAATAGGCAAATATTTGCGTCTGGCTAATATTTGCGTCTGGCAAATATTTGCGTCTGGCAAATATTTGCGTCTGGCAAATATTTGCGTCTGGCAAATATTTGCGTCTGGCAAATATTTGCGTCTGGCAAATATTTGCGTCTGGCAAATATTTGCGTCTGGCATATATTTGCGTCTGGCAAATATTTGCGTCTGGCATATATTTGCGTCTGGCTAATATTTGCGTCTGGCAAATATTTGCGTCTGGCAAATATTTGCGTCTGGCAAATATTTGCGTCTGGCAAATATTTGCGTCTGGCAAATATTTGCGTCTGGCAAATATTTGCGTCTGGCAAATATTTGCGTCTGGCAAATATTTGCGTCTGGCTAATATTTGCGTCTGGCAAATATTTGCGTCTGGCAAATATTTGCGTCTGGCAAATATTTGCGTCTGGCAAATATTTGCGTCTGGCAAATATTTGCGTCTGGCAAATATTTGCGTCTGGCTAATATTTGCGTCTGGCTAATATTTGCGTCTGGCTAATATTTGCGTCTGGCAAATATTTGCGTCTGGCAAATATTTGCGTCTGGCTAATATTTGCGTTTGGCAAATATTTGCGTTTGGCTAATATTTGCGTTTGGCAAATATTTGCGGTTGGCTAATATTTGCGTCTGGCAAATAGGCAAATATTTGCGTCTGGCTAATATTTGCGTCTGGCAAATATTTGCGTCTGGCAAATATTTGCGTCTGGCAAATATTTGCGTCTGGCAAATATTTGCGTCTGGCTAATATTTGCGTTTGGCTAATATTTGCGTTTGGCAAATATTTGCGGTTGGCAAATATTTGCGGTTGGCTAATATTTGCGGTTGGCAAATATTTGCGGTTGGCTAATATTTGCGTTTGCCAAATATTTGCGTTTGGCTAATATTTGCGTTTGGCTAATATTTGCGTTTGGCAAATATTTGCGTTTGGCAAATATTTGCGTTTGGCTAATATTTGCGTTTGGCTAATATTTGCGTTTGGCAAATATTTGCGTTTGGCTAATATTTGCGTTTGGCAAATATTTACGTTTGGCTAATATTTGCGTTTGGCAAATATTTGCGGTTGGCTAATATTTGCGTCTGGCAAATAGGCAAATATTTGCGTCTGGCTAATATTTGCGTCTGGCAAATATTTGCGTCTGGCAAATCTTTGCGTCTGGCAAATCTTTGCGTCTGGCAAATCTTTGCGTCTGGCAAATCTTTGCGTCTGGCAAATCTTTGCGTCTGGCAAATATTTGCGTCTGGCAAATATTTGCGTCTGGCAAATATTTGCGTCTGGCAAATATTTGCGTCTGGCAAATATTTGCGTCTGGCAAATATTTGCGTCTGGCTAATATTTGCGTCTGGCTAATATTTGCGTCTGGCTAATATTTGCGTCTGGCTAATATTTGCGTTTGGCAAATATTTGCGTTTGGCTAATATTTGCGTTTGGCAAATATTTGCGTTTGGCTAATATTTGCGTTTGGCTAATATTTGCGGTTGGCTAATATTTGCGTCTGGCAAATAGGCAAATATTTGCGTCTGGCAAATATTTGCGTCTGGCAAATATTTGCGCCTGGCAAATATTTGCGCCTGGCAAATATTTGCGCCTGGCAAATATTTGCGTCTGGCAAATATTTGCGTCTGGCAAATATTTGCGTCTGGCAAATATTTGCGTCTGGCAAATATTTGCGTCTGGCAAATATTTGCGTCTGGCAAATATTTGCGTCTGGCAAATATTTGCGTCTGGCAAATATTTGCGTCTGGCAAATATTTGCGTCTGGCAAATATTTGCGTCTGGCTAATATTTGCGTCTGGCTAATATTTGCGTCTGGCTAATATTTGCGTCTGGCTAATATTTGCGTCTGGCTAATATTTGCGTCTGGCTAATATTTGCGTGTGGCATATATTTGCGTCTGGCTTATATTTGCGTCTGGCTAATATTTGCGTCTGGCTAATATTTGCGTCTGGCAAATATTTGCGTCTGGCAAATATTTGCGTCTGGCAAATATTTGCGTCTGGCAAATATTTGCGTCTGGCTAATATTTGCGTCTGGCTAATATTTGCGTCTGGCTAATATTTGCGTCTGGCTAATATTTGCGTCTGGCAAATATTTGCGTCTGGCTAATATTTGCGTCTGGCAAATATTTGCGTCTGGCAAATATTTGCGTCTGGCAAATATTTGCGTCTGGCAAATATTTGCGTCTGGCAAATATTTGCGTCTGGCAAATATTTGCGTCTGGCAAATATTTGCGTCTGGCAAATATTTGCGTCTGGCAAATATTTGCGTCTGGCAAATATTTGCGTCTGGCAAATATTTGCGTCTGGCAAATATTTGCGTCTGGCAAATATTTGCGTCTGGCAAATATTTGCGTCTGGCAAATATTTGCGTCTGGCAAATATTTGCGTCTGGCAAATATTTGCGTCTGGCAAATATTTGCGTCTGGCAAATATTTGCGTCTGGCAAATATTTGCGTCTGGCAAATATTTGCGTCTGGCAAATATTTGCGTTTGGCTAATATTTGCGTTTGGCAAATATTTGCGTTTGGCTAATATTTGCGTTTGGCTAATATTTGCGTTTGGCAAATATTTGCGGTTGGCTAATATTTGCGTCTGGCAAATAGGCAAATATTTGCGTCTGGCTAATATTTGCGTCTGGCTAATATTTGCGTCTGACAAATATTTGCGTCTGGCTAATATTTGCGTCTGGCTAATATTTGCGTCTGGCTAATATTTGCATCTGGCAAATATTTGCGTCTGGCAAATATTTGCGTCTGGCAAATATTTGCGTCTGGCAAATATTTGCGTCTGGCAAATATTTGCGTCTGGCAAATATTTGCGTCTGGCAAATATTTGCGTCTGGCAAATATTTGCGTCTGGCTAATATTTGCGTTTGGCAAATATTTGCGTTTGGCAAATATTTGCGTTTGGCAAATATTTGCGTTTGGCAAATATTTGCGTTTGGCTAATATTTGCGGTTGGCTAATTTTGCGTTTGGCTAATATTTGCGTTTGGCTAATATTTGCGTTTGGCAAATATTTGCGTTTGGCAAATATTTGCGTTTGGCAAATATTTGCGGTTGGCTAATATTTGCGTCTGGCAAATAGGCAAATATTTGCGTCTGGCAAATATTTGCGGTTGGCTAATATTTGCGTCTGGCAAATAGGCAAATATTTGCGTCTGGCTAATATTTGCGTCTGGCAAATATTTGCGTCTGGCAAATATTTGCGTCTGGCAAATATTTGCGTCTGGCAAATCTTTGCGTCTGGCAAATCTTTGCGTCTGGCAAATATTTGCGTCAGGCAAATATTTGCGTCTGGCAAATATTTGCGTCTGGCAAATATTTGCGTCTGGCAAATATTTGCGTCTGGCAAATATTTGCGTCTGGCAAATATTTGCGTCTGGCTAATATTTGCGCCTGGCTAATATTTGCGTTTGGCAAATATTTGCGTTTGGCAAATATTTGCGTTTGGCAAATATTTGCGTTTGGCTAATATTTGCGTTTGGCTAATATTTGCGTTTGGCTAATATTTGCGTTTGGCAAATATTTGCGTCTGGCTAATATTTGCGTCTGGCAAATATTTGCGTCTGGCAAATATTTGCGTCTGGCAAATATTTGCGGTTGGCTAATATTTGCGGTTGGCTAATATTTGCGTTTGGCTAATATTTGCGTTTGGCAAATATTTGCGTTTGGCTAATATTTGCGTTTGGCTAATATTTGCGTTTGGCTAATATTTGCGTTTGGCAAATATTTGCGTTTGGCTAATATTTGCGTTTGGCAAATATTTGCGGTTGGCTAATATTTGCGTCTGGCAAATAGGCAAATATTTGCGTCTGGCTAATATTTGCGTCTGGCAAATATTTGCGTCTGGCAAATATTTGCGTCTGGCAAATATTTGCGTCTGGCAAATATTTGCGCCTGGCAAATATTTGCGCCTGGCAAATATTTGCGTCTGGCAAATATTTGCGTCTGGCAAATATTTGCGTCTGGCAAATATTTGCGTCTGGCAAATATTTGCGTCTGGCAAATATTTGCGTCTGGCAAATATTTGCGTCTGGCTAATATTTGCGTCTGGCTAATATTTGCGTCTGGCTAATATTTGCGTCTGGCAAATATTTGCGTCTGGCTAATATTTGCGTCTGGCAAATATTTGCGTCTGGCTAATATTTGCGTCTGGCTAATATTTGCGTCTGGCTAATATTTGCGTCTGGCATATATTTGCGTCTGGCTAATATTTGCGTCTGGCTAATATTTGCGTCTGGCTAATATTTGCGTCTGGCAAATATTTGCGTCTGGCAAATATTTGCGTCTGGCAAATATTTGCGTCTGGCAAATATTTGCGTCTGGCAAATATTTGCGTCTGGCTAATATTTGCGTCTGGCTAATATTTGCGTCTGGCTAATATTTGCGTCTGGCTAATATTTGCGTCTGGCTAATATTTGCGTCTGGCAAATATTTGCGTCTGGCTAATATTTGCGTCTGGCAAATATTTGCGTCTGGCAAATATTTGCGTCTGGCAAATATTTGCGTCTGGCAAATATTTGCGTCTGGCAAATATTTGCGTCTGGCAAATATTTGCGTCTGGCAAATATTTGCGTCTGGCAAATATTTGCGTCTGGCAAATATTTGCGTCTGGCTAATATTTGCGTCTGGCAAATATTTGCGTCTGGCAAATATTTGCGTCTGGCAAATATTTGCGTCTGGCAAATATTTGCGTCTGGCAAATATTTGCGTCTGGCAAATATTTGCGTCTGGCTAATATTTGCGGTTGGCTAATATTTGCGTTTGGCTAATATTTGCGTTTGGCAAATATTTGCGTTTGGCAAATATTTGCGTTTGGCAAATATTTGCGTTTGGCAAATATTTGCGTTTGGCTAATATTTGCGTTTGGCAAATATTTGCGTTTGGCTAATATTTGCGTTTGGCTAATATTTGCGTTTAGCAAATATTTGCGGTTGGCTAATATTTGCGTCTGGCAAATAGGCAAATATTTGCGTCTGGCTAATATTTGCGTCTGGCTAATATTTGCGTCTGACAAATATTTGCGTCTGGCTAATATTTGCGTCTGGCTAATATTTGCGTCTGGCTAATATTTGCGTCTGGCAAATATTTGCGTCTGGCAAATATTTGCGTCTGGCAAATATTTGCGTCTGGCAAATATTTGCGTCTGGCAAATATTTGCGTCTGGCAAATATTTGCGTCTATTTGGCAAATATTTGCGTCTGGCTAATATTTGCGTCTGGCTAATATTTGCGTCTGGCTAATATTTGCGTCTGGCTAATATTTGCGTCTGGCTAATATTTGCGTCTGGCTAATATTTGCGTCTGGCAAATATTTGCGTTTGGCAAATATTTGTGTTTGGCTTATATTTGCGTCTGGCTAATATTTGCGTCTGGCAAATATTTGCGGTTGGCAAATATTTGCGGTTGGCTAATATTTGCGGTTGGCTAATATTTGCATTTGGCTAATATTTGCGTTGGGCAAATATTTGCGTTGGGCAAATATTTGCGTTTGGCTAATATTTGCGTTTGGCAAATATTTGCGTTTGGCAAATATTTGCGTTTGGCTAATATTTACGTTTGGCTAATATTTGCGTTTGGCTAATATTTGCGTTTGGCAAATATTTGCGGTTGGCTAATATTTGCGTCTGGCAAATAGGCAAATATTTGCGTCTGGCAAATATTTGCGTCTGGCTAATATTTGCGTTTGGCAAATATTTGCGTTTGGCAAATATTTGCGTTTGGCAAATATTTGCGTTTGGCAAATATTTGCGTTTGGCTAATATTTGCGGTTGGCAAATATTTGCGGTTGGCTAATATTTGCGTTTGGCTAATATTTGCGTTTGGCTAATATTTGCGTTTGGCAAATATTTGCGTTTGGCAAATATTTGCGTTTGGCAAATATTTGCGTTTGGCTAATATTTGCGTTTGGCTAATATTTGCGTTTGGCAAATATTTGCGTTTGGCTAATATTTGCGTTTGGCAAATATTTGCGGTTGGCTAATATTTGCGTCTGGCAAATAGGCAAATATTTGCGTCTGGCTAATATTTGCGTCTGGCAAATATTTGCGTCTGGCAAATATTTGCGTCTGGCAAATATTTGCGTCTGGCAAATCTTTGCGTCTGGCAAATCTTTGCGTCAGGCAAATATTTGCGTCAGGCAAATATTTGCGTCTGGCAAATATTTGCGTCTGGCAAATATTTGCGTCTGGCAAATATTTGCGTCTGGCAAATATTTGCGTCTGGCAAATATTTGCGTCTGGCAAATATTTGCGTTTGGCAAATATTTGCGTTTGGCTAATATTTGCGTTTGGCAAATATTTGCGTTTGGCTAATATTTGCGGTTGGCTAATATTTGCGGTTGGCTAATATTTGCGTCTGGCAAATATTTGCGTCTGGCAAATATTTGCGTCTGGCAAATATTTGCGTCTGGCAAATATTTGCGTCTGGCTAATATTTGCGTTTGGCAAATATTTGCGTTTGGCAAATATTTGCGTTTGGCTAATATTTGCGTTTGGCAAATATTTGCGTTTGGCAAATATTTGCGTTTGGCTAATATTTACGTTTGGCTAATATTTGCGTTTGGCTAATATTTGCGTTTGGCTAATATTTGCGTTTGGCAAATATTTGCGGTTGGCTAATATTTGCGTCTGGCAAATAGGCAAATATTTGCGTCTGGCTAATATTTGCGTCTGGCTAATATTTGCGTCTGGCTAATATTTGCGTCTGGCAAATATTTGCGTCTGGCTAATATTTGCGTCTGGCTAATATTTGCGTAAGGCAAATATTTGCGTCAGGCAAATATTTGCGTCTGGCAAATATTTGCGTCTGGCAAATATTTGCGTCTGGCAAAGGCAAATATTTGCGTCTGGCAAATATTTGCGTCTGGCAAATATTTGCGTCTGGCTAATATTTGCGTCTGGCTAATATTTGCGTCTGGCTAATATTTGCGTTTGGCAAATATTTGCGTTTGGCTAATATTTGCGTTTGGCTAATATTTGCGTTTGGCAAATATTTGCGTTTGGCTAATATTTGCGTTTGGCAAATATTTGCGGTTGGCTAATATTTGCGTCTGGCAAATAGGCAAATATTTGCGTCTGGCTAATATTTGCGTCTGGCAAATATTTGCGTCTGGCAAATATTTGCGTCTGGCAAATATTTGCGTCTGGCAAATATTTGCGTCTGGCAAATATTTGCGTCTGGCAAATATTTGCGTCTGGCAAATATTTGCGTCTGGCAAATATTTGCGTCTGGCAAATATTTGCGTCTGGCAAATATTTGCGTCGCAAATATTTGCGTCTGGCAAATATTTGCGTCTGGCAAATATTTGCGTCTGGCTAATATTTGCGTCTGGCTAATATTTGCGTCTGGCTAATATTTGCGTCTGGCAAATATTTGCGTCTGGCAAATATTTGCGTCTGGCAAATATTTGCGTCTGGCAAATATTTGCGTCTGGCAAATATTTGCGTCTGGCAAATATTTGCGTCTGGTTAATATTTGCGGTTGGCTAATATTTGCGTCTGGCAAATAGGCAAATATTTGCGTCTGGCTAATATTTGCGTCTGGCTAATATTTGCGTCTGGCTAATATTTGCATTTGGCAAATATTTGCGTTTGTCAAATATTTGCGTTTGGCTAATATTTGCATTTGGCAAATATTTGCGTTTGGCTAATATTTGCGTTTGGCTAATATTTGCGGTTGGCTAATATTTGCGTCTGGCAAATAGGCAAATATTTGCGTCTGGCTAATATTTGCGTCTGGCCAATATTTGCGTCTGGCCAATATTTGCGTCTGGCCAATATTTGCGTCTGGCCAATATTTGCGTCTGGCCAATATTTGCGTCTGGCCAATATTTGCGTCTGGCCAATATTTGCGTCTGGCAAATATTTGCGTCTGGCAAATATTTGCGTCTGGCAAATATTTGCGTCTGGCAAATATTTGCGTCTGGCTAATATTTGCGTCTGGCTAATATTTGCGTTTGGCTAATATTTGCATTTGGCAAATATTTGCGGTTGGCTAATATTTGCGTTTGGCAAATATTTGCGTTTGGCTAATATTTGCGTTTGGCAAATATTTGCGTTTGGCTAATATTTGCGTTTGGCTAATATTTGCGTTTGGCTAATATTTGCGTTTGGCAAATATTTGCGTTTGGCTAATATTTGCGTTTGGCAAATATTTGCGGTTGGCTAATATTTGCGTCTGGCAAATAGGCAAATATTTGCGTCTGGCTAATATTTGCGTCTGACAAATATTTGCGTCTGACAAATATTTGCGTCTGGCTAATATTTGCGTCTGGCTAATATTTGCGTCTGGCTAATATTTGCGTCTGGCTAATATTTGCGTCTGGCAAATATTTGCGTCTGGCAAATATTTGCGTCTGGCAATATTTGCGTCTGGCAAATATTTGCGTCTGGCAAATGTTTGCGTCTGGCAAATGTTTGCGTCTGGCAAATGTTTGCGTCTGGCAAATTTTTGCGTCTGGCAAATATTTGCGTCTGGCAAATATTTGCGTCTGGCAAATATTTGCGTCTGGCAAATATTTGCGTTTGGCAAATATTTGCGTTTGGCTAATATTTGCGGTTGGCAAATATTTGCGGTTGGCTAATATTTGCGTTTGGCTAATATTTGCGTTTGGCAAATATTTGCGTTTGGCAAATATTTGCGTTTGGCTAATATTTGCGTTTGGCTAATATTTGCGTTTGGCAAATATTTGCGTTTGGCTAATATTTGCGTTTGGCAAATATTTGCGGTTGGCTAATATTTGCGTCTGGCAAATAGGCAAATATTTGCGTCTGGCTAATATTTGCGTCTGGCAAATATTTGCGTCTGGCAAATATTTGCGTCTGGCAAATCTTTGCGTCTGGCAAATATTTGCGTCAGGCAAATATTTGCGTCTGGCAAATATTTGCGTCTGGCAAATATTTGCGTCTGGCAAATATTTGCGTCTGGCAAATATTTGAGTCTGGCAAATATTTGCGTCTGGCTAATATTTGCGTCTGGCTAATATTTGCGTTTGGCAAATATTTGCGTTTGGCTAATATTTGCGTTTGGCAAATATTTGCGTTTGGCAAATATTTGCGGTTGGCTAATATTTGCGTCTGGCAAATAGGCAAATATTTGCGTCTGGCTAATATTTGCGTCTGGCAAATATTTGCGTCTGGCAAATATTTGCGTCTGGCAAATATTTGCGTCTGGCAAATATTTGCGTCTGGCAAATATTTGCGTCTGGCAAATATTTGCGTCTGGCAAATATTTGCGTCTGGCAAATATTTGCGTCTGGCATATATTTGCGTCTGGCTAATATTTGCGTCTGGCAAATATTTGCGTCTGGCAAATATTTGCGTCTGGCAAATATTTGCGTCTGGCAAATATTTGCGTCTGGCTAATATTTGCGTCAGGCAAATATTTGCGTCTGGCAAATATTTGCGTCTGGCAAATATTTGCGTCTGGCAAATATTTGCGTCTGGCAAATATTTGCGTCTGGCTAATATTTGCGTCTGGCTAATATTTGCGTCTGGCAAATATTTGCGTTTGGCTAATATTTGCGTTTGGCAAATATTTGCGTTTGGCTAATATTTGCGTTTGGCAAATATTTGCGGTTGGCTAATATTTGCGTCTGGCAAATAGGCAAATATTTGCGTCTGGCTAATATTTGCGTCTGGCAAATATTTGCGTCTGGCAAATATTTGCGTCTGGCAAATATTTGCGCCTGGCAAATATTTGCGCCTGGCAAATATTTGCGCCTGGCAAATATTTGCGTCTGGCAAATATTTGCGTCTGGCAAATATTTGCGTCTGGCAAATATTTGCGTCTGGCAAATATTTGCGTCTGGCAAATATTTGCGTCTGGCAAATATTTGCGTCTGGCTAATATTTGCGTCTGGCTAATATTTGCGTCTGGCTAATATTTGCGTCTGGCTAATATTTGCGTCTGGCAAATATTTGCGTCTGGCTAATATTTGCGTCTGGCAAATATTTGCGTCTGGCAAATATTTGCGTCTGGCAAATATTTGCGTCTGGCAAATATTTGCGTCTGGCAAATATTTGCGTCTGGCAAATATTTGCGTCTGGCAAATATTTGCGTCTGGCAAATATTTGCGTCTGGCAAATATTTGCGTCTGGCAAATATTTGCGTTTGGCTAATATTTGCATTTGGCAAATATTTGCGTTTGTCAAATATTTGCGTTTGGCTAATATTTGCATTTGACAAATATTTGCGTTTGGCAAATAGGCAAATATTTGCGTCTGGCTAATATTTGCGTCTGGCAAATATTTGCGTCTGGCAAATATTTGCGTCTGGCAAATATTTGCGTCTGGCAAATCTTTGCGTCTGGCAAATCTTTGCGTCAGGCAAATATTTGCGTCTGGCAAATATTTGCGTCTGGCAAATATTTGCGTCTGGCAAATATTTGCGTCTGGCAAATATTTGCGTCTGGCTAATATTTGCGTCTGGCTAATATTTGCGTCTGGCTCATATTTGCGTCTGGCAAATATTTGCGTTTGGCTAATATTTGCGTTTGGCAAATATTTGCGTTTGGCAAATATTTGCGGTTGGCTAATATTTGCGTCTGGCAAATAGGCAAATATTTGCGTCTGGCTAATATTTGCGTCTGGCAAATATTTGCGTCTGGCAAATATTTGCGTCTGGCAAATATTTGCGTCTGGCAAATATTTGCGTCTGGCAAATATTTGCGTCTGGCAAATATTTGCGTCTGGCAAATATTTGCGTCTGGCATATATTTGCGTCTGGCTAATATTTGCGTCTGGCAAATATTTGCGTCTGGCAAATATTTGCGTCTGGCAAATATTTGCGTCTGGCTAATATTTGCGTCAGGCAAATATTTGCGTCTGGCAAATATTTGCGTCTGGCAAATATTTGCGTCTGGCAAATATTTGCGTCTGGCAAATATTTGCGTCTGGCTAATATTTGCGTCTGGCTAATATTTGCGTCTGGCTAATATTTGCGTCTGGCTAATATTTGCGTCTGGCAAATATTTGCGTCTGGCTAATATTTGCGTCTGGCAAATATTTGCGTCTGGCAAATATTTGCGTCTGGCAAATATTTGCGTCTGGCTAATATTTGCGGTTGGCTAATATTTGCGTCTGGCAAATCTTTGCGTCTGGCAAATCTTTGCGTCTGGCTAATCTTTGCGTCTGGCTAATATTTGCGTCTGGCAAATATTTGCGTCTGGCAAATATTTGCGTCTGGCAAATATTTGCGTCTGGCAAATATTTGCGTCTGGCAAATATTTGCGTCTGGCAAATATTTGCGTCTGGCAAATATTTGCGTCTGGCAAATATTTGCGTCTGGCAAATATTTGCGTCTGGCAAATATTTGCGTCTGGCAAATATTTGCGTCTGGCAAATATTTGCGTCTGGCAAATATTTGCGTCTGGCAAATATTTGCGTCTGGCAAATATTTGCGTCTGGCAAATATTTGCGTCTGCAAATATTTGCGTCTGGCTAATATTTGCGTCTGGCTAATATTTGCGTCTGGCTAATATTTGCGTCTGGCAAATATTTGCGTCTGGCTAATATTTGCGTTTGGCAAATATTTGCGTTTGGCTAATATTTGCGTTTGGCAAATATTTGCGGTTGGCTAATATTTGCGTCTGGCAAATAGGCAAATATTTGCGTCTGGCTAATATTTGCGTCTGGCAAATATTTGCGTCTGGCAAATATTTGCGTCTGGCAAATATTTGCGTCTGGCAAATATTTGCGTCTGGCAAATATTTGCGTCTGGCAAATATTTGCGTCTGGCAAATATTTGCGTCTGGCATATATTTGCGTCTGGCAAATATTTGCGTCTGGCAAATATTTGCGTCTGGCAAATATTTGCGTCTGGCAAATATTTGCGTCTGGCAAATATTTGCGTCTGGCAAATATTTGCGTCTGGCAAATATTTGCGTCTGGCAAATATTTGCGTCTGGCTAATATTTGCGTCTGGCTAATATTTGCGTCTGGCAAATATTTGCGTCTGGCAAATATTTGCGTCTGGCAAATATTTGCGTCTGGCAAATATTTGCGTCTGGCAAATATTTGCGTCTGGCAAATATTTGCGTCTGGCAAATATTTGCGTCTGGCAAATATTTGCGTCTGGCTAATATTTGCGGTTGGCTAATATTTGCGGTTGGCTAATCTTTGCGTCTGGCAAATCTTTGCGTCTGGCAAATCTTTGCGTCTGGCAAATCTTTGCGTCTGGCAAATCTTTGCGTCTGGCTAATATTTGCGTCTGGCAAATATTTGCGTCTGGCAAATATTTGCGTCTGGCAAATATTTGCGTCTGGCAAATATTTGCGTCTGGCAAATATTTGCGTCTGGCAAATATTTGCGTCTGGCTAATATTTGCGTCTGGCTAATATTTGCGTCTGGCTAATATTTGCGTCTGGCTAATATTTGCGTCTGGCTAATATTTGCGTCTGGCTATTATTTGCGTCTGGCTATTATTTGTGTTTGGCAAATATTTGCGTCTGGCTAATATTTGCGTCTGGCAAATATTTGCGTCTGGCAAATATTTGCGTTTGGCTAATATTTGCGGTTGGCTAATATTTGCGTCTGGCAAATAGGCAAATATTTGCGTCTGGCTAATATTTGCGTCTGGCAAATATTTGCGTCTGGCAAATATTTGCGCCTGGCAAATATTTGCGCCTGGCAAATATTTGCGCCTGGCAAATATTTGCGTCTGGCAAATATTTGCGTCTGGCAAATATTTGCGTCTGGCAAATATTTGCGTCTGGCAAATATTTGCGTCTGGCAAATATTTGCGTCTGGCAAATATTTGCGTCTGGCAAATATTTGCGTCTGGCTAATATTTGCGTCTGGCTAATATTTGCGTCTGGCAAATATTTGCGTCTGGCAAATATTTGCGTCTGGCAAATATTTGCGTCTGGCTAATATTTGCGTCTGGCTAATATTTGCGTCTGGCTAATATTTGCGTCTGGCATATATTTGCGTCTGGCTAATATTTGCGTCTGGCTAATATTTGCGTCTGGCTAATATTTGCGTCTGGCAAATATTTGCGTCTGGCAAATATTTGCGTCTGGCAAATATTTGCGTCTGGCAAATATTTGCGTCTGGCAAATATTTGCGTCTGGCTAATATTTGCGTCTGGCTAATATTTGCGTCTGGCTAATATTTGCGTCTGGCTAATATTTGCGTCTGGCTAATATTTGCGTCTGGCAAATATTTGCGTCTGGCTAATATTTGCGTCTGGCAAATATTTGCGTCTGGCAAATATTTGCGTCTGGCAAATATTTGCGTCTGGCAAATATTTGCGTCTGGCAAATATTTGCGTCTGGCAAATATTTGCGTCTGGCAAATATTTGCGTCTGGCAAATATTTGCGTCTGGCAAATATTTGCGTCTGGCAAATATTTGCGTCTGGCTAATATTTGCGTCTGGCAAATATTTGCGTCTGGCAAATATTTGCGTCTGGCAAATATTTGCGTCTGGCAAATATTTGCGTCTGGCAAATATTTGCGTCTGGCAAATATTTGCGTCTGGCTAATATTTGCGGTTGGCTAATATTTGCGTTTGGCAAATATTTGCGTTTGGCAAATATTTGCGTTTGGCAAATATTTGCGTTTGGCAAATATTTGCGTTTGGCTAATATTTGCGTTTGGCAAATATTTGCGTTTGGCTAATATTTGCGTTTGGCTAATATTTGCGTTTAGCAAATATTTGCGGTTGGCTAATATTTGCGTCTGGCAAATAGGCAAATATTTGCGTCTGGCTAATATTTGCGTCTGGCTAATATTTGCGTCTGACAAATATTTGCGTCTGGCTAATATTTGCGTCTGGCTAATATTTGCGTCTGGCTAATATTTGCGTCTGGCAAATATTTGCGTCTGGCAAATATTTGCGTCTGGCAAATATTTGCGTCTGGCAAATATTTGCGTCTGGCAAATATTTGCGTCTGGCAAATATTTGCGTCTGGCAAATATTTGCGTCTATTTGGCAAATATTTGCGTCTGGCTAATATTTGCGTCTGGCTAATATTTGCGTCTGGCTAATATTTGCGTCTGGCTAATATTTGCGTCTGGCTAATATTTGCGTCTGGCTAATATTTGCGTCTGGCTAATATTTGCGTCTGGCAAATATTTGCGTTTGGCAAATATTTGCGTTTGGCTTATATTTGCGTCTGGCTAATATTTGCGTCTGGCAAATATTTGCGGTTGGCAAATATTTGCGGTTGGCTAATATTTGCGGTTGGCTAATATTTGCATTTGGCTAATATTTGCGTTGGGCAAATATTTGCGTTGGGCAAATATTTGCGTTTGGCTAATATTTGCGTTTGGCAAATATTTGCGTTTGGCAAATATTTGCGTTTGGCTAATATTTACGTTTGGCTAATATTTGCGTTTGGCTAATATTTGCGTTTGGCAAATATTTGCGGTTGGCTAATATTTGCGTCTGGCAAATAGGCAAATATTTGCGTCTGGCAAATATTTGCGTCTGGCTAATATTTGCGTTTGGCAAATATTTGCGTTTGGCAAATATTTGCGTTTGGCAAATATTTGCGTTTGGCAAATATTTGCGTTTGGCTAATATTTGCGGTTGGCAAATATTTGCGGTTGGCTAATATTTGCGTTTGGCTAATATTTGCGTTTGGCTAATATTTGCGTTTGGCAAATATTTGCGTTTGGCAAATATTTGCGTTTGGCAAATATTTGCGTTTGGCTAATATTTGCGTTTGGCTAATATTTGCGTTTGGCAAATATTTGCGTTTGGCTAATATTTGCGTTTGGCAAATATTTGCGGTTGGCTAATATTTGCGTCTGGCAAATAGGCAAATATTTGCGTCTGGCTAATATTTGCGTCTGGCAAATATTTGCGTCTGGCAAATATTTGCGTCTGGCAAATATTTGCGTCTGGCAAATCTTTGCGTCTGGCAAATCTTTGCGTCAGGCAAATATTTGCGTCAGGCAAATATTTGCGTCTGGCAAATATTTGCGTCTGGCAAATATTTGCGTCTGGCAAATATTTGCGTCTGGCAAATATTTGCGTCTGGCAAATATTTGCGTCTGGCAAATATTTGCGTTTGGCAAATATTTGCGTTTGGCTAATATTTGCGTTTGGCAAATATTTGCCGTTTCGGCTAATTTGCGGTTGGCTAATATTTGCGGTTGGCTAATATTTGCGTCTGGCAAATATTTGCGTCTGGCAAATATTTGCGTCTGGCAAATATTTGCGTCTGGCAAATATTTGCGTCTGGCTAATATTTGCGTCTGGCAAATATTTGCGTCTGGCAAATATTTGCGTTTGGCTAATATTTGCGTTTGGCAAATATTTGCGTTTGGCAAATATTTGCGTTTGGCTAATATTTACGTTTGGCTAATATTTGCGTTTGGCTAATATTTGCGTTTGGCTAATATTTGCGTTTGGCAAATATTTGCGGTTGGCTAATATTTGCGTCTGGGCAAATAGGCAAATATTTGCGTCTGGCTAATATTTGCGTCTGGCTAATATTTGCGTCTGGCTAATATTTGCGTCTGGCAAATATTTGCGTCTGGCTAATATTTGCGTCTGGCTAATATTTGCGTAAGGCAAATATTTGCGTCAGGCAAATATTTGCGTCTGGCAAATATTTGCGTCTGGCAAATATTTGCGTCTGGCAAAGGCAAATATTTGCGTCTGGCAAATATTTGCGTCTGGCAAATATTTGCGTCTGGCTAATATTTGCGTCTGGCTAATATTTGCGTCTGGCTAATATTTGCGTTTGGCAAATATTTGCGTTTGGCTAATATTTGCGTTTGGCTAATATTTGCGTTTGGCAAATATTTGCGTTTGGCTAATATTTGCGTTTGGCAAATATTTGCGGTTGGCTAATATTTGCGTCTGGCAAATAGGCAAATATTTGCGTCTGGCTAATATTTGCGTCTGGCAAATATTTGCGTCTGGCAAATATTTGCGTCTGGCAAATATTTGCGTCTGGCAAATATTTGCGTCTGGCAAATATTTGCGTCTGGCAAATATTTGCGTCTGGCAAATATTTGCGTCTGGCAAATATTTGCGTCTGGCAAATATTTGCGTCTGGCAAATATTTGCGTCGCAAATATTTGCGTCGCAAATATTTGCGTCTGGCAAATATTTGCGTCTGGCAAATATTTGCGTCTGGCTAATATTTGCGTCTGGCTAATATTTGCGTCTGGCTAATATTTGCGTCTGGCAAATATTTGCGTCTGGCAAATATTTGCGTCTGGCAAATATTTGCGTCTGGCAAATATTTGCGTCTGGCAAATATTTGCGTCTGGCAAATATTTGCGTCTGGTTAATATTTGCGGTTGGCTAATATTTGCGTCTGGCAAATAGGCAAATATTTGCGTCTGGCTAATATTTGCGTCTGGCTAATATTTGCGTCTGGCTAATATTTGCATTTGGCAAATATTTGCGTTTGTCAAATATTTGCGTTTGGCTAATATTTGCATTTGGCAAATATTTGCGTTTGGCTAATATTTGCGTTTGGCTAATATTTGCGGTTGGCTAATATTTGCGTCTGGCAAATAGGCAAATATTTGCGTCTGGCTAATATTTGCGTCTGGCCAATATTTGCGTCTGGCCAATATTTGCGTCTGGCCAATATTTGCGTCTGGCCAATATTTGCGTCTGGCCAATATTTGCGTCTGGCCAATATTTGCGTCTGGCCAATATTTGCGTCTGGCCAATATTTGCGTCTGGCAAATATTTGCGTCTGGCAAATATTTGCGTCTGGCAAATATTTGCGTCTGGCTAATATTTGCGTTTGGCTAATATTTGCGTTTGGCTAATATTTGCATTTGGCAAATATTTGCGGTTGGCTAATATTTGCGTTTGGCAAATATTTGCGTTTGGCTAATATTTGCGTTTGGCAAATATTTGCGTTTGGCAAATATTTGCGTTTGGCTAATATTTGCGTTTGGCTAATATTTGCGTTTGGCTAATATTTGCGTTTGGCAAATATTTGCGGTTGGCTAATATTTGCGTCTGGCAAATAGGCAAATATTTGCGTCTGGCTAATATTTGCGTCTGACAAATATTTGCGTCTGACAAATATTTGCGTCTGGCTAATATTTGCGTCTGGCTAATATTTGCGTCTGGCTAATATTTGCGTCTGGCTAATCTTTGCGTCTGGCTAATATTTGCGTCTGGCAAATATTTGCGTCTGGAAAATATTTGCGTCTGGGAAATGTTTGCGTCTGGCAAATATTTGCGTCTGGCTAATATTTGCGGTTGGCTAATATTTGCGGTTGGCAAATATTTGCGTTTGGCTAATATTTGCATTTGGCAAATATTTGCGTTTGTCAAATATTTGCGTTTGGCTAATATTTGCATTTGGCAAATATTTGCGTTTGGCTAATATTTGCGTTTGGCAAATATTTGCGGTTGGCTAATATTTGTGTCTGGCAAATAGGCAAATATTTGCGTCTGGCTAATATTTGCGTCTGGCCAATATTTGCGTCTGGCCAATATTTGCGTCTGGCAAATATTTGCGTCTGGCAAATATTTGCGTCTGGCAAATATTGGCCAGACGCAAATATTGGCCAGACGCAAGTATTGGCCAGACGCAAGTATTGGCCAGACGCAAGTATTGGCCAGACGCAAGTATTGGCCAGACGCAAGTATTGGCCAGACGCAAGTATTGGCCAGACGCAAGTATTGGCCAGACGCAAGTATTGGCCAGACGCAAGTATTGGCCAGACGCAAGTATTGGCCAGACGCAAGTATTGGCCAGACGCAAGTATTGGCCAGACGCAAGTATTGGCCAGACGCAAGTATTGGCCAGACGCAAGTATTGGCCAGACGCAAGTATTGGCCAGACGCAAGTATTGGCCAGACGCAAATATTAGCCAGACGCAAATATTACCCAGACGCAAATATTTGCCAGACGCAAATATAATGCAAATATTTGCCAGACACAAATATTAGCCAGACGCAAATATTAGCCAGACGCAAATATTAGCCAGACGCAAATATTAGCCAGACGCAAATATTTGCCAGACGCAAATATTTGCCAAACGTTTTGCAAATATTTGCGTTTGGCAAATATTAGCGTTTGGCAAATATTTGCGTTTGGCAAATATTTGCGTTTGGCAAATATTTGCGTTTGGCTAATATTTGCGTTTGGCAAATATTTGCGTTTGGCAAATATTTGCGTTTGGCAAATATTTGCGTTTGGCAAATATTTGCGTTTGGCAAATATTTGCGTTTGGCAAATATTAGCCAGACGCAAATATTAGCCAGACGCAAATATTTGCCAGACGCAAATATTTGCCAGAGGCAAATATTAGCCAGACGCAAATATTAGCCAGACGCAAATATTTGCCAGACGCAAATATTTGCCAGACGCAAATATTTGCCAGACGCAAATATTTGCCAGACGCAAATATAATGCAAATATTTGCCAGATGCAAATATTAGCCAGACGCAAATATTAGCCAGACGCATATATTAGCCAGACGCAAATATTAGCCAGACGCAAATATTTGCCAGACGCAAATATTTGCCAAACGTTTGGCAAATATTTGCGTTTGGCAAATATTTGCGTTTGGCAAATATTTGCGTTTGGCAAATATTTGCGTTTGGCAAATATTAGCCAGACGCAAATATTAGCCAGACGCAAATATTTGCCAGACGCAAATATTTGCCAGACGCAAATATTTGCCAGACGCAAATATTTGCCAGACGCAAATATTTGCCAGACGCAAATATTTGCCAGACGCAAATATTTGCCAGACGCAAATATTTGCCAGACGCAAATATTTGCCAGACGCAAATATTTGCCAGACGCAATTATTTGCCAGACGCAAATATTTGCCAGACGCAAATATTTGCCAGACGCAAATATTAGCCAGACGCAAATATTAGCCAGACGCAAATATTTGCCAGACGCAAATATTTGCCAGACGCAAATATAATGCAAATATTTGCCAGACACAAATATTAGCCAGACGCAAATATTAGCCAGACGCAAATATTAGCCAGACGCAAATATTAGCCAGACGCAAATATTTGCGTTTGGCAAATATTAGCGTTTGGCAAATATTTGCGTTTGGCAAATATTAGCGTTTGGCAAATATTTGCGTTTGGCAAATATTTGCGTTTGGCAAATATTTGCGTTTGGCTAATATTTGCGTTTGGCAAATATTTGCGTTTGGCAAATATTTGCGTTTGGCAAATATTTGCGTTTGGCAAATATTAGCCAGACGCAAATATTTATTTGCCAGACGCAAATATTTGCCAGAGTCAAATATTAGCCAGACGCAAATATTTGCCAGACGCAAATATAATGCAAATATTTGCCAGATGCAAATATTTGCCAGACGCAAATATTAGCCAGACGCAAATATTAGCCAGACGCAAATAATTGCCAGACGCAAATATTTGCCAAACGTTTGGCAAATATTTGCGTTTGGCAAATATTTGCGTTTGGCAAATATTTGCGTTTGGCAAAATATTTGCGTTTGGCTAATATTTGCGTTTGGCAAATATTAGCCAGACGCAAATATTAGCCAGACGCAAATATTTGCCAGACGCAATATTTGCCAGGACGCAAATATTAGCCAGACGCAAATATTTGCCAGACGCAAATATTTGCCAGACGCAAATATTTGCCAGACGCAAATATTTGCCAGACGCAAATATTTGCCAGACGCAAATATTTGCCAGACGCAAATATTTGCCAGACGCAAATATTTGCCTGACGCAAATATTTGCCAGACGCCCAAATATTTGCCAGCGCAAATATTTGCCAGACGCAAATATTTGCCAGACGCAAATATTTGCCAGACGCAAATATTTGCCAGACGCAAATATTAGCCAGACGCAAATATTAGCCAGACGCAAATATTTGCCAGACGCAAATATTAGCCAGACGCAAATATTAGCCAGACGCAAATATTTGCCAGACGCAAATATTAGCCAGACGCAAATATTAGCCAGACGCAAATATTTGCCAGACGCAAATATTTGCCAGACGCAAATATTTGCCAGACGCAAATATTAGCCAGACGCAATATTAGCCAGACGCAAATATTAGCCAGACGCAAATATTAGCCAGACGCAAATATTAGCCAGACGCAAATATTAGCCAGACGCAAATATTAGCCAGACGCATATATTAGCCAGACGCAAATATTTGCCAGACGCAAATATTTGCCAGACGCAAATATTTGCCAGACGCAAATATTAGCCAGACGCAAATATTAGCCAGACGCAAATATTAGCCAGACGCAAATATTTGCCAGACGCAAATATTTGCCAGACGCAAATATTAGCCAGACAGCAAATATTTGCCAGACGCAAATATTTGCCAAACGTTTGGCAAATAAATATTTGCGTTTGGCAAATATTTTGGGTTTGGTTAATATTTGCGTTTTTTTTTAATTTGGGTTTTTCTTGTAGTTTTTTAATATTTGGATGTTTCTTTGTAGTTTTTTAATATTTGGGTTTTTCTTTGTAGTTTTTTAATATTTGCGTTTTTAATATTTGGGTTTTTTATATTTGGATTTTTCTTTTGTAGTTTTTTAATATTTGGGTTTTTTTGTGGGTTTTTCCAATTTGAGTTTTTCTTTACTGTATATAGGTCAAAATAACACATTTCTAAATTATATCCTTTATTAATAAATTTCCATACATCCTGCAATATAAAAGGGAGACAATGGGGGGAAGGGAGGGGGGAGCAAATGATGGAGGAAGAGTGTGAGGGAGGGGAAAGAGGAGAGAGAGAGGAAGGAGAAAGGGAGAGCATAAGAGAGATTTGAGGGTGGAGAGCAGAAGGGGAGATATGATGGGGAAGACAGAGAAGAGAGAGGAGAAAGGGAAAGAGCAGATGAGGGAGGAGAGAAGAGATGAGAGAAGGGAGAAGAGTGCACATGAGGGAGGAGAGAGAAGGGAGCACATGAGGGAGGAGAGAAGGCAGAGCAAAAGACGGACGAGAGAAGGGAGAGCAGATGAGGGAGGAGAGGAGAGAAGGGAGTGCAGAGAAGGAAGAGATTAGAGGGATTGAGAAAATGGAGGGAGGAAGAGGGGGGGGGGAGCAGGAGAGAGATGAGCGCATTAGAGGGAGGAGAGAAGGGGAGAGCAGAAGAGGGAAAGGACAGCAGAGGAGAGCAGAGCAGATGAGGGAGGAGAGAAGGCAGAGCAGATAAGTGACAGCAGATGAGGGAGAGCAGAAGAGGGAGATGAGAGAAGGGAGAGCAGAGAGGAAGAGAGCGAGGAGGGGAGAGAGCAGAAGAGGGAGGGAGAGAGGGGGGGAAGAGAGCAGTAGAGGGATGAGAGGAGAGCAGAAGAGGGAGAGAGAGAAGAGCACAAGAGAAGGAAGAGATTAGAGGGAGGAGAAAGAGAGGAGAGAGCATTAGAGGTATGAGAGAAGATGAGGGAGGAGAGAAGAAGAGATTAGAGGGATTGAGAAAATGATGGAAGAGGGGGGGGAAGCAGGAGAGGGAGAGCAGAAAAGGATAAGATGAGAGCATTAGAGGGAAGGGACAGCAAATGAGGGAGAGAAGGCAGAGCAGATAAGTGACCGCAGATGAGAGAAGGGAGAGCAGATGAGGAAGAGAGCGAGGGAGGGAGAAAGAGCAGAAAAGGGAGGGGGGGGGGGGGAAGAGAGCATTCGAGGGATGAGAGGAGAGAAAGGGGAGACCAGAAGAGGGAGGAGAGAAGGAAGAGGAGAGCACAAGAGAAGGAAGAGATTAGAGGGAGGAGAGATGAGAGAGCATTACAGGGATGAGAAGATGAGGGAGGAGGGACAGATGAGGGAGAAGGAAGAGATTAGAGGGATTGAGAAAATGATGGAAGAGGGGGGGGGGGGGGAAAGCAGGAGAGGGAGAAAGGAAAAAAAAAGCAGAAAAGGGAGAGCATTAGAAGGGAGGGAGAGAAGGGAGAGCAGAAGAGGGAAGGGACAGATAGGGAGAAAGCAGAGCAGATGAGAGAGGAGAGAAGGCAGAGCAGATAAGCGAGGAGAGAAGGGAGAGCAGAAGAGGGAGGACAGGAGAGAAGGCAGAGCAGAAGATGGATGAGAGAAGGGAAAGCAGATGAGGGAGGAGAGAAGGGGGAGCAGATGAGGGAGAAGAAAGATTAGAGAGAAATGGAGGAAGAGCAGAAAAGGGAGAGAGAGCATTAGAGGGATGAGAATAGAGAAGGGGAGCAAATGAGGGAGAGAAGGGAGAAATTAGAGGGAGCAGAAGAGGAAGAGATAAAATGATGGACGAAGGCTGAAAAGAGATGAGAGGGGAGGGAGGGAGAGGGAGAGCAGATGAGGGAAGAGACAGGAGAGCAGATGAGGGAGGAAGGAGAGCACAAGAGAAGGAAGAGATTAGAGGGTGGAGAGCAGGAGTGCATTTGAGAAAGGGAGAGACGAGGGAGAAGCGAGCAGAGAGAGAGGGTAGGGGGGAGAAGGGAAGAGAGAAGGTAAGCGAGAGCAGAGAGAGGGGAAAGCAGAAGAGGGGGATCAGAGAAGGAACAGATTAGAGGGTGGGAGAGCAGGAGAGCATTAGAGGGAGGAGTGAGAAGGGAGAGCAGAAACCAGAACAGGGAGAAGTGAGAGAAGGGAGACCAGAAGAGGGGGGAGGGAGGGAGGGAGAGAGAGAAGTGAGAGCAGAAGAGAGACGGTATGTCATTATATAGAAAAAAAAACATAGAACAGTGTAAGGGGGGTGGGGGAGCCATCTAATTATTGAATGACGCCACTATAATATTGGCCCCTAACCTATATGATGCTTATCAAACAATATGTACATATTTTATGTACATGTGGTGATGGGCTGGTCTATCAGAGTGAGAACTGAGCGATCTCTGCCATACCCATAGCTTACTCTGACTGTTCCTTTAACTTATATATTTTCTAGATCTCAAGTGACGGCGTCTTTTCCGTGGATTGACCTCCCAATCTACCAAGATTGGAAGCCAAAGCGTCACATTTTTCCCTTGCCCCTCAACTTTCTCTTCATAATTGCTGAGGGGCACAGGGCCCTGGGTGGGGCTTTGGCTTCCCGGGCGTTTCCGCACCCTCCTGAGCTCCCCGCCATGGAGTGGCTTCGGTCACCCAGGCTTTATTGTGGTCGGCAGGGAGGGTTCTGTGGGGGCGCTCGGTTGTGGCCTTGGGGCTGTTCGGCCAGGCAGCTTGGGGAAAAACAACAACAACAACAACAACATATTTTATTTAATACACATGCAAATGGAAACCGTATACATATTAATATTCAATAATAACTATATTACTTCTATTACTATAAACACTACTATCTATCTATTGCCTCTCGCCGTCATCCACGAAGGGGTAACCC
>JBAKBP010018535.1:0-46506 GCA_037953745.1 Lithodes maja | reverse complement strand
GGATTGGAAACATTCAATAGAATACACCAGGCTTTTATCGAAACCAATTCCAATATCAAATTAGACCCAAAAACCTTTGAGGCTACACTTGGGTCGGAGGATCCTATAGTGATTGATAAGCTGTCGGAAGTTTTTGGTGGTGGTGGTGGTGGTGGTGGACTCAAATATAATACCAATACTAACAACTTTGCCACAGATATATTAACTGCGAATATTTTGTATAGTTGATAAACCTTTTTTTTAGCGGGGCAAACAAATAAAAAACAACTCACTGAGGGTTAATAAATATTGTTTTGCCTCTTTGGTGTTATATACATTCACGTGTGTGCATGGTGTGGTATATGTTTTTGTATAATAAACTTGATTTAACCAGAAAAACTTGTTTCTTTTCCACCTTGACCCCTTTGTGTAGTGATGACAATGTAGAAGAAGAATCCAGAAAATGTTTCTGCGTAATATTGGCTGTCGAAACTCGCCGGGCTGACAATGTGTGGGTATACAACGATGGCACACTTTTGAGGTGTTCCCCGTCTCTCTCTCTCTCATCAGTTTGGCTAGCTTCTCGTTTTGGGGGACGAATAGTGCTCCCGACGAGAACTTGACCGACCCATGGTATTATTACGCGACGTGAAAAGGGGCCGCCGAACCGATAGACGGCCAGACATCGCTTTTCGATATCCAAGAGAATCTTGCCCAGTGAAATGTTTACGTTCTTGTACTCTTTGATAGTGAAGGTTTCGGTACCATCTCTTGACATGGTCGAATTGAGGGACTGAACGCTTGGGGTTAATTTGTGGGTATTATATATTTAGTAAATATATTTATATAATAATATAATAAAAAACCGCCACCATTGCGCTTCAAATTCCAACATTTACCCGCTAACCCAACAACACACCGACACGAAACAATGGCGGAGACCTTTCTGACATTAACTAAGCATGCACAGCAAACACTCTATTCGCTATTTAATTATAATATTGAAGAGTATAAATATAATAAAATTATCAATAGGTATAGCCGCAATGCAGCCCCTCTTAAATATAGAGATCGGGTAACTTTTGGTCCAATCGCCGTTAGTACTGCACACTCCATTAATATTGATGGGGAAATGCGTCTGACTATTAATTCTTTATTGGGTTACAACCAAGCAGCATTTAATTTCATATGCGATCTATTACACGACATAAATATTATACCAGACTTTGTAACAATTAATATCATTCCAAATTATGGACACGCGGTATCTCTGAATTTGATGGGAAAGACTTCCGTCATTTGGCCCATACTATCTGGGACTTGTAATCTGGCACAGTTTGTTAACGATGCGCTTCGTATAAGACTTATGTTTGCCCAAGGCGATCGCTACAACGGGAAAGATATTTCCAAAGACATCATAGTCAAATATGTTTCAGACCATAGACTCACAGAGGATTTCACATCAGACCTACTATCCTTTATAGTAGAAACGTGTATGTATAGGGGGGGGTTATCTATAATCAACCCAATTACATTGCTGGTACGAGCAGTACCCAAAATAGGAAATGTTGGTAAAGGGTGTGAGTTTTATCTATCGACAATGAGAGGAGTGTCCGAGGAGAGCTTTTTATTTAACAAGTTAATTACATTGGAAGAAGATTTTTTACAAAATATATTTTATAATGAGACCACAAATGAACAATCCATATTTTTCTATATCTTTATACGAAACCGATTATTGACCCGTGATAAAAATAAAGAACATGCCACTAGACGCAAGAGAATACACCTACTCTGTTCCGAGTATAACACCGAAACCATGATGCAGGTGTATAGCTTTATCAACCAGGATTTAACCAAGATAATCTCTACCAAAGCTACACGAGCAATGAACCTATTCTTCTTTGCACCCCTGTATTTAAGTTTTATAGTGCTCGATGGCAAATTTATCGATATCCTCTCCACCATTAAATCAATGGCCTTTGACAATGAAATATTTAAACCCTTGTCTGAAATGGTATCGATAAAGAGTAAAACATTATTAGATATGGACAACCTCAGAAACAACATTAATAAACAACTGGCCGCCGATGTAAATATGAAAAGAACGCTTAATGTGTTAAAGGAATTTGTAAAGCGTTCATTGGATACCTGCGCAAAATATACCAGCGTACCATGTATTGACAAATCAATGTTTGACAATTCTTCCGTTATTGTAAAGAGTTTCATTTTTAAGTTAATATATATTGAAGATGTAAATGTATTACAAAAAGCTATAATAATGCGAAACCTTATTATATTACTAAATACAACAATGTTTTTATATTTTTATGTGGATATCATTAATGTTTTTAAAAATAAAGTCAATATCTTTAATACATGTCTCGACAAAGATCCATCTATGGCCAAAAATCTCTTTCAGCATATGGAGAGGGAATTACCAAAGTGTTTGCAAAATATGAATTTCTTAAACCCCTCTAAAGTGATCACTTGCCATCACCGCAGTTGTAACCTTATTCAAATTTTTACTAAACAGACCGATGAAAAAAATGCCATTACTCAGAATCAAAACTTCTTTAGAGATTTTATCAAGCCTTTATTTATCCAATGCTGTATGGATAATTGTGCAACCCAGCTATATAATGTTGACCTAATCAATTCCAAACCGATGCACTGTCAACACGAATCCCCCCTATTTATGGCCATAAAAGAGTTTATACGCCATCATAATTTTTCCGCCCTCGTGATCGATAAGAGTATCACCAGAGAGAGTTTTTTGGGTAGATTCATCAACCCTGTAATTCCTAGTGAACCTCCCATAAAGAAACCGAGGAAAATTAGCAATGCTAATAATAGTGAACACGATAATATACATAAATACCTATTATTATAATTTCTATAAAAGTTGAAGTGTTTCGCTGTTAATATGACCAGTGCGAAGCAATTTATATCGTGCCACCATCTGAATTTCGAGGAAAGGCGCCTGGGGACTTTTTTTAATTGGCCATTGTCGTGGCTAAAACCCCAGGATCTGGCCCGAAGTGGATTCGTCTACACCCATGAAGCTGATCAATGCATTTGCATATATTGTAACGGGATTCTTGAAAAGTGGGAGATTGGAGATATACCAGACGATGAACATTTGCACCATTTCCCCCATTGTGATTTTATACAGAATGTACCCGTAGGGAATATTCCTAGCGAACACGGACTCGTCCTCGCTCGCCTATATCCTTTCTCAAATTTTAACATCCAACGGGAAGATACCGATGAGGGGGGGAGAGGAATTGCGGTGGTGGGTTATGGTCGTATCGCCGAAACGGGGATGTACAATCATACCGCCGAAGACTATGACGGCGTAGAGCGACAATGGCCGGGTGTATAGACTCCGGGTATCACCGACCACCGTACTCCGGTATACGACTCACTGTGTACGATAAGGAGTCGTCTGGATACCTATATGAATGGGTGGCCGAGTACTATCCCGCAGACTCCTATTCAGATGGCCAAAGCCGGGTTATGGTATATCGGATTAAGTGATCATGTAATGTGTTTTCACTGTGGTGGGGGGTTATATAATTGGGAGCGAGACGATAATCCTTGGGTATTGCACGCTCGTTGGTATCCAAATTGTCAGTTTTTGAAAAGTGTTAAGGGACAGAAATTCATAAATTGGGTACTATCCTCCACAAATCAAGCTGTGGACCCTCCTCCTCCTCCAACCCCAATATTAACCGATCAAGATTTGAACACTCTAATGTCCCTAGATTGTGTGCGTTATGTCCATTTATACTTAGGTTTTCCCGAGCCAATTATTCGTCAAACCCTCAGACGTAGGTTAGAACAGACCGGGACGCCCTTTAGCAGCGTATCTAGCTGTTTACGGGCCATAGAACGGTGTGAAATAGAAGAAGAAGAATGGGAACGACAAAACAAGGCGGTGGAACAAATTATGGAGTCGGTACAAGAGAAAAATGAAGAGGAATGGCAGAGGGAAAATCAAAAGGGTGAAGCAAAGACAGCAGAGGTAGGTATCGAATGTCGGATTTGTATGGATGCTAAAATAGGGATTGTATTACTCCCATGTACCCATATGGTGACCTGTCGTACATGTACCGTGGCCCTCGATCAATGTCCTATATGTAGGAAACCGATAAAATACACCATTAACCCCATTATAGGGTGAAAACTCTAAGGTTTACCTATTTATAGAACCGTATTACTCACACCTCCATAAATATAATTTGAAAATATAACCATAAATATAATGTCCTCCTTGGAGTATAATTCAAAGTTGAAAAGCTTAGAATCTCAATTGTGTAATAATTATACCAAGACATATATAGGTACAACACATGATTTATTAGAATTAACTAAATCGCACAAAAATGTAGCCCATATCATAAAGTTAATAATATCCGAAACTATTGATATCAATAAACTTTTTTCAATAATTGATATCTTAAAGAATTATAAATTTGATCACGATTTGCCCGCTATACTAACTAAACAAATGTGTCATGGCATGGATGGCACTGTTAAATTGTCTAAAATGTGGACTTCCATGATAAATAATCATCTCGACGAAATTGCCATTGCATTCCCGCTCTTAAAACGGTACCTGGCTTCAGATTCTGTTTTGGTAGACTATTTAGATGAATATAAGAATGACGATAGTTATCCGAGTTACGTTAAATGTCTAATTGGACAATATCGTATGTTAAATACCATATATTCTTCAGTTTATGAGCCTATAAAAATGACCATGGTATTAAAATCGCTATCAATTTTAACCGAGATAAATACCACATTACAACAGCCCCTTAAAGTGCCAACGGAAGATGAATACCTACAGAGTTTTCACACCCACATGGCTTTAGCATCAACCAAACTGAAAACCTCTGAGAATTATCTGGCCTTGTTATCGTCCGAGATCCAAACTCTCGATAGATGTAAGAATAATACATTCTTAAAATACTTGATCAATAATGCACTATACAATACTTTTACCTCTTTAAATAATACGATACAAGAATATTTAATATATACCTTGGTTAGATGTTTTAAAGATACCACCAGATATGCGCCCTCGTGCCCCAGCCTGTAATGAATATATTTTTTGTATTGTATAATAAAAGGAGAGATATATGGATTTTAGTTTATTTCTCCTACATCACTCCAAACATCTCGGGTTGAACACACTCAACATGAACGAAGATCACCGCTATTCACATTCGTCGGACCATCCACAGTTCCGCGAACTTATGAACACAATAATAAGAAATGTAGAGGTTAAACATAACAATATGACAACCTGTGCATTACAAATTTACAATTTGGTGAAGAAAAATATAAAAACTTCGGACGATATTTATGACTTGTTACTGTCGTGCCTAAATAGACAAATTGCCGAATTGTCCATATAGTCAGGTGTCTTTTAACAATTTGGCCAAATTGGCAGAGGGTTTACCCAGATAGCCAAATAGTCAAAATATCTGACAATATGAGTAACTCGGCAAGTGCTTTTTTTATAAAATAGGCAATTTCATTACATAATTTATATATCTTTTTGTCATTTTAGATGGGTCGGCGTAGGGGCTCAGTCAAACCATGTTTCCGACACATTTTAATACTAATGTTTTAAATAATGGACGACTAGTGAAGGTGATAATAAATTCCACCATCACTCCCATGATTATACTTTTGTGTTTAAGCAAAGGCTTAAAAGTATACCTAAATGTCATAATAGACCTTATAAATATAGCTTTATTGTTTGAGAAAAAATGACTACCACTAAAAACTATGTCAGAACAATGTATGTAGACAGGTAGAGAGAGCTAGTGTGTTTCAGAGTAAATATAAAGGAACCAACAGGATAGAAACAGAGGAAGATAATACCTTTTATGTCAGGGAGCAGTTGAATTCTGAGCGCACACCCATTGGATGAGGCGAGTCCGTCAGGCTATATTAACGTGTCCTTTATGTATAGCTTTTATTTATAATTTTGTAGTTATGTAGATGGTGTGCACGTTTTTTTCAGTATCCTTAGCCCAGAGTCGACACTCAATGGCCAGCGGCACCACCTTACTTAGGCCTGAGATGTGCATACCCATAACTGGCTGTATGTAAGAGTGGCTCTTTTTGTAGGGGAAGAAGTACGATGGAAAACCTTGCCAGGGCAGCAAGGTTATTTCGCCATAAAATCTGTACTTATCTGCGGCTTCACAGGACATCCAAAGGAACTTAGGCATCACATTCTTCTTTCGACGATAAAACCTCAAAATGTAGTCCCTGAGACTCTTTGGCATGTTATCTGGTAGGTCCTCCAACACCGTGTACACGTCAGGAACCCATTTAGGTACCTTTGGGGTGATGAGGAGACAGGCGCCGGTGGTACCATTAATGTCCCAGTAGCCGGGTAATATACATTCCCTGATTTCACTCACCCAGCTACAGAAGTTCAGTGGTTTTGTCACAGGGTCCCGGCATGCTAAGTTGTATTTGTTGATGATCACAGGGTCCCGGCATGCTAAGTTGTATTTGTTGATGATTTCGGTTTGGTATTGAAATAAATCGTTAATTTCTACGGAGTAGAAGTGGGTCTCCCCCCGTTGTTGGTATACAATATTGTTGATGGGATACGTAGTTAGGCCCATATTAGGTTTCTCTCCCAGTCGGACGTTGCTGGGATACGTGGTTAGGCCCATGTTAGGTTTCTCTCCCAGTCGGACGACTACGAAGGTCATAATAAATACCACCACTCCCACCACCACTGCCATGATTATACTTTCGTGTCCAGCCATTCTTCCTCCTCCTGTACGTTCTTTGTTTCTCAATCTGATCTGGAGCCTCTCCTCCTCCAATATTATACCTTTTGTGTCAGGGAGCAGTTGAATTCTGAGTTTCTCATATGAAAGAGAATATATATATATATCCTAAAGAAGGGGGAGGAGTTAGAGACCCGCCATTGTTGATGTGAAATTCGGGATACCAACGTAACTTGGCCAAATTGACACAGGTTAGTGCTTTTTTGTTTAAATAGTCAATTTCAGGAGTTAGAGACCCGCCATTATTGATGTGAAATTAGGGGTTACCAAAGTCCTAGTTTTAGGGCTCTAAATCCTGTTTTTTATATGTTTATTACAATGACTGTGTTTATGTGACACAGAGCGGTGTTTGTAACACACTGAAACTATTTTTTTCAGACATATTATTTTTGGTATTTTAAACAACTTGGCCAAATTGACAGAGGTTTACCCAAATAGTCAAAATATCTGACAATATGAGTAACTCGGGTAGTGCTTTTTTGTTTAAATAGTCAATTTCAGGAGTTAGAGACCCGCCATTATTGATGTGAAATTAGGGGTTACCAACGTCCTAGTTTTAGGGCTCTAAATCCTGTTTTTATATGGATATGGTAACCACATAATATAAGGATGCAATTATATAAGTTGGGATATGGATTCGGGAACTACATAGACTATGTGTATGTGACACAGACCGGTGTTTATATTTCACTATACACACTATAATATAATATAGTAACACTATAATATACATTATATACACACTGAACATATTTTTTCAGAAAATATTATTTTTATCAAGTCAATCTTAAGCCTAGTTGTTAATAGACAAATTTTCAGGTGTCTTTAATAACTTGGCCAAATTGACAGAGGGTTTACCCAGATAGCCAACTAGTCAAACTATCTGACAATATCACAGGACATCCAAAGGAACTTAGGTATAAATAAAAATATGTTTTATTTATAATTATATTTATATGTATAAACTCACACACAATTCCGGGTGGATGGGGCTGTATAAACCTGACACCAATCCGTAGGTGGAAGGAAAATAGTGCAAACAATTAACTTGGCTCATTGAGATGTAGAGAGAAAAGTGGCCATAGGAAATCTCCTCATGGGAGACGATTAATATGATTAAAAATATTATATACTTTTAAGGCTACCTGCACCAAAAAAAGTGGCGGGCGTTGGGGTCGCCACATCCCTACGCCATTTGAAAAAAATAGAGATATAGAAAAAGATAGAAGGGGCTATGGGAAGTAGAGGACACCAACCCTCACTCTGACGAAGGGTCAGCCCGTCCCATTCCGGGTGGATGGCGCTCATGTAAAACCTGATACACTTTATTGGATGGATTAACTGAACACCACTGATTACTTAGGGACAAGGACAATATAAAGTCAAATTAAGGATGGAAATAGAGTCCAAACAAGATACTTGGCCCATTGAGATGGAGAGTCTGTGTAAGAAACTTATTATCTAGCACCTGGAGGCTACGAGGACACCAACCCTCATTCCGACTAAGGGTCAGCCCGTCCCATTCCGGCTAGAAAATAAGTCTTTCTTACACTGTCTCAATGGGCCAAGTATCTTGTTATCCTTAAGTAAACAGTGGTGTTCAATTAATCCAATCACTAACCTGCCTTACCCTTAAGTAAATAGTGTATCAGGTTTACACGAGCCTCATCCACCCACCTGGAGGCTACCTGCACCAAAAAAGTGGCGGGCGTTTGGGGTCACCACATCCCTACGCCATTTGAAAAAATAGAGATATAGAAAAAGATAGAAGGGGCTATGGGAAGTAGAGGACACCAACCCTCACTCTGACGAAGGGTCAGCCCGTCTCATTCCGGGTGGATGGCGCTCATGTAAAACCTGATACACTTTATTGGATGGATTAACTGAACACCACTGATTACTTTTTTTGTCTATGTGATTGAGGGAGGCAAAAGGCATAACTGCCTATAGCGAGTGCCTCCCCATAGTTGAAAGAGTGACAGAGCCAAAATGCCTGGACACACGGAGTTTGAAGCAATTTAAGTCATAGGAAGAGGGAAAGACTGATTCTGGGAGAGAGTTCCAGAGCTCAGATGTTGAGTAGAAGAAAGTTTGAGAGTAACGTTTCACTCTTGGGTTGGAGAGTTGCACAGAGTAGGGGTGGGATTGAGTTGCAAGACGGGTACCACGTGCCCTACGTAAAGGAGGTGGTATGCACTGGGATAGCTCTGAGGAACACTGATTATTATAGTAGCGATAGAATAGCGAGAGAGATGCAACATTGCGGCGGAGAGAGAGAGATTGCAGAGAGTTGGTGAGTGGACGGGAGTTAATGATACGAAAGGCCTTCCTTTCAACTTTGTCTAGGAGAGCGGTGTGAGAGGAACCTCCCCACACATGTGAACAATACTCAATACAAGGGCGCACTATGCCCCTGTACAGAGCAAGAAGCTGTGCAGGGGAAAAGAACCCCCTAAGACGGTTGAGCACACCCAGCTTCTGGGAGGCTGCCTTAGCAAGACTGGTAATATGGTCCTTCCAAATGAGAGCAGAAGAAAAAGAGACACCAAGAATATTAAGAGAAGATGAAGGGTTGATTTTTGTATTGTTGAAGAATAAGGGATAGTCCGCTGGGAGATCCTGACGGGTAGATAGATGGAGAAATTGGGTTTTGGAAGCATTAAAGTTAACAAGGATTTCTCTGCCCCAATTGGAAATTGTATTTAGATCAGAATTTAAGAGTTCTATGGCTTCATTACGTTTGTCGTTGAGAGATTGCTGGCTGGGGCGTTCTGAAAAACTAATGGAGTAGTGTAAGGTTGAGTCGTCTGCGTATGAATGGATGGGAATTAAGGTACAGTTAAGGAGATCATTTATAAAAATTAGAAAGAGAATAGGAGATAGGACAGAGCCCTGAGGAACACCGGAGTTTATAGGGTGAGGAAGTGAACAATGGCCGTCCACAACCGCGGCTATGGAACGGCCGGAAAGGAAATTAGAGACAAAGGCACAGATGGAGGGATAAAAACCGAAGGAGGGTAGTTTAGAAATTAAAGATTTATGCCAGACTCTATCGAAGGCTTTCGATATGTCTAGTGCAATAGAAAAAGTCTCACCGAAGTCCCGAAAGGAGGATGACCAAGAGTTAGTAAGATATGAAAGAAGATCACCAGTAGAGCGACCCTTAAGGAAACCATACTGGCGATCTGAGAGCAGATTATGAGAAGAGAAATTCTTAAGAAATTTGGAAGCAAGAATAGTTTCAAAAACTTTAGAAAGACAAGAGATAAGAGCAATTGGACGATAGTTGGAGGGTTGAGAGCGGTCACCCTTCTTTGGGACAGGTTGAATGTGAGCAAACTTCCAGCATGAAGGGAAGACGTTAGAGGATAGACAGAGACGAAAGAGTTTGCCTAGGCAGGGAGTCAGCACGGAAGCACAGTTTTTGAGAACAACAGGACAACTTAGGGACAAGGACAATATAAAAGTCAAATTAAGGATGGAAATAGAGTGCAAACAAGATACTTGGCCCATTGAGATGGAGAGTCTGTTTAAGAAACTTATTATCTAGCACCTGGAGGCTATGAGGACACCAACCCTCACTCCGACTAAGGGTCAGCCCGTCCCATTCCGGCTAGAAAATAAGTCTTTCTTACACTATCTCAATGGGCCAAGTATCTTGTTATCCTTAAGTAAACAGTGGTGTTCAATTAATCCAATCACTAACCTTCCTTACCCTTAAGTAAATAGTGTATCAGGTTTACACGAGCCTCATCCACCCACCTGGAGGCTACCTGCACCAAAAAAGTGGCGGGCGTTTGGGGTCGCCACATCCCTACGCCATTTTAAAAAATATAGATATACATAGTAGGAGAAAAAGATAGAAGGATCTATGGGAAGTAGAGGACACCATCCCTCACTCTGACAAGGGGTCAGCCCGTCCCATTCCAGGTGGATGGCTCTCATGTAAACCTGATACACTTTATTGGATGGATTAACTGAACACCACTGATTACTTAGGGACAAGGACAATATAAAAGTCAAATTAAGGATGGAAATAGAGTGCAAACAAGATACTTGGCCCATTGAGATGGAGAGTCTGTGTGAGAAACTTATTATCTAGCACCTGGAGGCTACGAGGACACCAACCCTCATTCCGACGAAGGGTCAGCCCGTCCCATTCCGGCTAGAAAATAAGTCTTTCTTACACTATCTCAATGGGCCAAGTATCTTGTTATCCTTAAGTAAACAGTGGTGTTCAATTAATCCAATCACTAACCTGCCTTACCCTTAACTAAATAGTGTATCAGGTTTACACGAGCCTCATCCACCCACCTGGAGGCTACCTGCACCAAAAAAAGTGGCGGGCGTTGGGGTCGCCACATCCCTACGCCATTTGAAAAAATTAGAGATTTACATAGTAGGAGAAAAAGATAGAAGGGGCTATGGGAAGTAGAGGACACCAACCCTCACTCTGACAAGGGGTCAGCCCACCACAAAACAATTTTATAAAAAGAAAAAATACGTTATTATATATTCTTGTTGAGCCTCTTTGAATATATGTCTTCTTCGTCCCACATATCTAAAGAAAAAAAATAGATAAATATTCTGTTTATGAAATTCAAAATTATTTTAAATATTAATAATTAAATGTATACCTAAATGTCATAAGAGACCTTATAAATATAGCTTTATCGTCGGAGCAAAAATTAATACCACTCTTTGTCATAGCAAATAGTAAGTCAGGTGATTCCTCTAATTGTTTACGTTATTTAAAGGTTTTTTGTCTGTTGATACATAAACAACTTTATAAAAAAGAAAAATTACGTTATTGTAGTATACCTGTTGCACCATGCACACATGATGGAGGTGTGAGAAACAATGCAGACTTGACCATTATAACATCCGATACCATTCAATTTGTTTTATGTGGATGGTGTGCAGGTTTTTTCAGTGCTGATATTCTTAACCCAGAAACAATGTAGACTTGACCATTATAACATCCGATATCATTCAATTTGTTTTATGTGGATGGTGTGCAGGTTTTTTTCAGTGCTAATATTCTTAGCCCAGAGTCGACACTCAATGGCCAGCGACACTCCCTTTATTAGGCCTGAGATGTGCATACCCACAGCTGGCTGTACGTAAGAGTTATTTCGGTAGGGGAAGAAGTACGGTGGAAAACCTCGCCAGGGCAGCAAGGTTATTTCGCCATAAAATCTGTGCTTATCTGCGGCTTCACAGGACATCCAAAGGAACTTAGGCATCACATTCTTCTTTCGACGGTAAAACCTCAAAATATATTCCCTGAGACTCTTTGGCATGTTATCTGGTAGGTCCTCCAGCACCGTGTACATGTCAGGAATCCATTTAGTTACCTTTGGGGTGATGAGGAGACAGTTCTTTCGACGGTAAAACCTCAAAATATAGTCCCTGGAACTCTTTGGCAGGTTATTTGGTAGGTCCTCCAGCGCCGTGAACATGTCAGGAATCCATTTAGGTACCTTTTGGGTGATGAGACAGGGACAGGGGCCGGAATTGTAGAAGCCCAATTTCCCGCCGTCTATACATTCCCTGGTATCACTCAGCCAACTACAGAAGTTCAGTGGTTTTGTCACAGGGTCGCATGCAGTTAAGTTGTATTTGTTATAAATAGCATCAAGAATGGAGCCCTTTTCTATGAGTTTATTGTGTGGTTCTGTAGAGGGGTATAAGTGGTACTCCCGTTGTTTGTACACGGTATTATTGCTGGGATACGTGGTTAGGTCGTGTGGTTTTGTAAAGGGGTATAAGTGGAACTTCCGTTGTTTATACACGGTATTGTTGCTGGGATACGTGGTTAGGTCGATGTTAGGTTTCTCTCCCGCGCCCGAGCTACAACAAGGAGCAGGTCTCAATATAACCATAAGGATGACTATCAAGTTGATAATAATTATCATCACTCCCAACACCACTCCCACCACTTCTTGCACGGATATAAGTTTATTTCCAACATTTTTTCCATCTCCTCCATTAATAAGTGGTTCAGTGTCTTCTTCATCCTCACCTTTACACATCTCTGAAAAAATAAATAATTAATAAAATTAGATAAATATTCGGTTTATAAAATTTAAAATTATTTCTTATATATTTATATAAGAAATCAGTATAATCGTGGTTTATCCCTCACCTCTCACGCCTTTATCGTCGGAGCAAAATTTACTACCACTAAAAACTCTGTCAGAACAAGTCTTAAATTTCTTCTTATTATCAAGAGTATATTTGTGTAGTTACTCGGGCTACACTTCAAGATGTCTCAAGCCTGAATGTTTGATGAAAAAAGAAAAAGAAAAACAGGTGAGACATGTTGCATTTTATAAAAATAAAATGTATAAATGTGCCTTTTATCTCCTTCGGCATGTTTCAGAGTAGACAGGTAGAGAGAGCTAATGTGTTTCAGAAAGGAAACAATAGGATAGAAACATGAATATAATACCTTTTGTGTCAGGGAGCAGTTAAATTCTAAGCCTCTCATATGAAAGACCATATATATATAGCCTAGAGAAGGGGGAGGAGTTAGAGACCCGCCATTGTTGATGTGAAATTCGGGGTTGCCAGCGTCCTAGTTCTCATGTTTATATGTGTATGGTAACCATAAAATATAAGGATGCAATATATAAGTTGGGATATGGATGCGTGGAACTACAAACCAATGTTTGTAACACATTGAAAATATTTGTTCAGAAATATTATTTTGGTCAAGTCAATCTTAGCTAACAGATAAATTGCCCATATAGTCAGGCGTCTTTTAACAACTTGGCCAAATTGACAGAGGGTTTACCCACATAGTCGAAATATCTGACAATATGAATCACTCGGCTAGTACTTTTTTAAATTAATAGGCAATTTCAGTACATAATTTATGTATTTTTTGTCATTTTAAATGGGATCAATGTAGGGGTTCAACATCCTGAAAATATTTGTTCAGAAATATTATTTTGGTCAAATCAATCTTAGCTAACAGATAAATTGCCCATATAGTCAGGCGTCTTTTAACAACTTGGCCAAATTGACAGAGGGTTTACCCACATAGTCGAAATATCTGACAATATGAGTCACTCGGATAGTGCTTTTTTTAATTAATAGGCAATTTCAGTACATAATTTATATATTTTTTGTCATTTTAGATGGGATCGGTGTAGGGGTTCAACATCCTGAAAATATTTGTTCAGAAATATTATTTTGGTCAAATAAATCTTAGCTAACAGATAAATTGCCCATATAGTCAGGCGTCTCCTGAAAATATTTGTTCAGAAATATTATTTTGGTCAAATCAATCTTAGCTAACAGACAAATTGCCCATATAGTCAGGTGTCTTTTAACAACTTGGCCAAATTGACAGAGGGTTTACCCACATAGTCGAAATATCTGACAATATAAATCACTCGGCTAGTGCTTTTTTTAAATTAATAGGCAATTTCAGTACATAATTTATGTATTGTTTTGTCATTTTAGATGGGATCAGTGTAGGGGTTCAACATCCTGAAAATATTTGTTCAGAAATATTATTTTGGTCAAATCAATCTTAGCTGACAGACAAATTGCCCATATAGTCAGGTGTCTTTTAACAACTTGGCCAAATTGACAGAGGGTTTACCCACATAGTCGAAATATCTGACAATATAAATCACTCGGCTAGTGCTTTTTTTAAATTAATAGGCAATTTCAGTACATAATTTATGTATTGTTTTGTCATTTTAGATGGGATCAGTGTAGGGGTTCAACATCCTGAAAATATTTGTTCAGAAATATTATTTTGGTCAAATCAATCTTAGCTGACAGACAAATTGCCCATATAGTCAGGTGTCTTTTAACAACTTGGCAAAATTGACAGAGGGTTTACCCACATAGTCAAAATATCTGACAATATAAATCACTCGGCTAGTGCTTTTTTTAAAATTAATAGGCAATTTCAGTACATAATTTATGTATTGTTTTGTCATTTTAGATGGGATCAGTGTAGGGGTTCAACATCCTGAAAATATTTGTTCAGAAATATTATTTTGGTCAAATCAATCTTAGCTGACAGACAAATTGCCCATATAGTCAGGTGTCTTTTAACAACTTGGCCAAATTGACAGAGGGTTTACCCACATAGTCGAAATATCTGACAATATAAATCACTCGGCTAGTGCTTTTTTTAAATTAATAGGCAATTTCAGTACATAATTTATGTATTGTTTTGTCATTTTAGATGGGATCAGTGTAGGGGTTCAACATCCTGAAAATATTTGTTCAGAAAAATTATTTTGGTCAAATCAATCTTAGCTAACAGACAAATTGCCCATATAGTCAGGTGTCTTTTAACAACTTGGCCAAATTGACAGAGGGTTTACCCACATAGTCAAAATATCTGACAATATAAATCACTCGGCTAGTGCTTTTTTTTAAATTAATAGGCAATTTCAGTACATAATTTATGTATTGTTTTGTCATTTTAGATGGGATCAGTGTAGGGGTTCAACATCCTGAAAATATTTGTTCAGAAATATTATTTTGGTCAAATCAATCTTAGCTAACAGACAAATTGCCCATATAGTCAGGTGTCTTTTAACAACTTGGCCAAATTGACAGAGGGTTGAACCACATAGTCGAAATATCTGACAATATAAATCACTCGGCTAGTGCTTTTTTTAAATTAATAGGCAATTTCAGTACATAATTTATGTATTGTTTTGTCATTTTAGATGGGATCAGTGTAGGGGTTCAACATCCTGAAAATATTTGTTCAGAAATATTATTTTGGTCAAATCAATCTTAGCTGACAGACAAATTGCCCATATAGTCAGGTGTCTTTTAACAACTTGGCCAAATTGACAGAGGGTTTACCCACATAGTCGAAATATCTGACAATATAAATCACTCGGCTAGTGTTTTTTTAAATTAATAGGCAATTTCAGTACATAATTTATGTATTGTTTTGTCATTTTAGATGGGATCAGTGTAGGGGTTCAACATCCTGAAAATATTTGTTCAGAAATATTATTTTGGTCAAATCAATCTTAGCTAACAGACAAATTGCCCATATAGTCAGGTGTCTTTTAACAACTTGGCCAAATTGACAGAGGGTTTATCCACATAGTCGAAATATCTGACAATATAAATCACTCGGCTAGTGCTTTTTTTTAAATTAATAGGCAATTTCAGTACATAATTTATGTATTGTTTTGTCATTTTAGATGGGATCAGTGTAGGGGTTCAACATCCTGAAAATATTTGTTCAGAAATATTATTTTGGTCAAATCAATCTTAGCTAACAGACAAATTGCCCATATAGTCAGGTGTCTTTTAACAACTTGGCCAAATTGTCAGAGGGTTTAACCACATAGTCAAAATATCTGACAATATAAATCACTCGGCTAGTGCTTTTTTTAAATTAATAGGCAATTTCAGTACATAATTTATGTATTGTTTTGTCATTTTAGATGGGATCAGTGTAGGGGTTCAACATCCTGAAAATATTTGTTCAGAAATATTATTTTGGTCAAATCAATCTTAGCTGACAGACAAATTGCCCATATAGTCAGGTGTCTTTTAACAACTTGGCCAAATTGACAGAGGGTTTACCCACATAGTCGAAATATCTGACAATATAAATCACTCGGCTAGTGCTTTTTTTAAATTAATAGGCAATTTCAGTACATAATTTATGTATTGTTTTGTCATTTTAGATGGGATCAGTGTAGGGGTTCAACATCCTGAAAATATTTGTTCAGAAATATTATTTTGGTCAAATCAATCTTAGCTAACAGACAAATTGCCCATATAGTCAGGTGTCTTTTAACAACTTGGCCAAATTGACAGAGGGTTTACCCACATAGTCAAAATATCTGACAATATAAATCACTCGGCTAGTGCTTTTTTTAAATTAATAGGCAATTTCAGTACATAATTTATGTATTGTTTTGTCATTTTAGATGGGATCAGTGTAGGGGTTCAACATCCTGAAAATATTTGTTCAGAAATATTATTTTGGTCAAATCAATCTTAGCTAACAGACAAATTGCCCATATAGTCAGGTGTCTTTTAACAACTTGGCCAAATTGACAGAGGGTTTAACCACATAGTCGAAATATCTGACAATATAAATCACTCGGCTAGTGCTTTTTTTAAATTAATAGGCAATTTCAGTACCTAATTTATGTATTGTTTTGTCATTTTAGATGGGATCAGTGTAGGGGTTCAACATCCTGAAAATATTTGTTCAGAAATATTATTTTGGTCAAATCAATCTTAGCTGACAGACAAATTGCCCATATAGTCAGGTGTCTTTTAACAACTTGGCCAAATTGACAGAGGGTTTACCCACATAGTCGAAATATCTGACAATATAAATCACTCGGCTAGTGCTTTTTTTAAATTAATAGGCAATTTCAGTACATAATTTATGTATTGTTTTGTCATTTTAGATGGGATCAGTGTAGGGGTTCAACATCCTGAAAATATTTGTTCAGAAATATTATTTTGGTCAAATCAATCTTAGCTGACAGACAAATTGCCCATATAGTCAGGTGTCTTTTAACAACTTGGCCAAATTGACAGAGGGTTTACCCACATAGTCGAAATATCTGACAATATAAATCACTCGGCTAGTGCTTTTTTTTAAATTAATAGGCAATTTCAGTACATAATTTATGTATTGTTTTGTCATTTTAGATGGGATCAGTGTAGGGGTTCAACATCCTGAAAATATTTGTTCAGAAATATTATTTTGGTCAAATCAATCTTAGCTGACAGACAAATTGCCCATATAGTCAGGTGTCTTTTAACAACTTGGCCAAATTGACAGAGGGTTTACCCACATAGTCGAAATATCTGACAATATAAATCACTCGGCTAGTGCTTTTTTTAAATTAATAGGCAATTTCAGTACATAATTTATGTATTGTTTTGTCATTTTAGATGGGATCAGTGTAGGGGTTCAACATCCTGAAAATATTTGTTCAGAAATATTATTTTGGTCAAATCAATCTTAGCTGACAGACAAATTGCCCATATAGTCAGGTGTCTTTTAACAACTTGGCCAAATTGACAGAGGGTTTACCCACATAGTCGAAATATCTGACAATATAAATCACTCGGCTAGTGCTTTTTTTAAATTAATAGGCAATTTCAGTACATAATTTATGTATTGTTTTGCCATTTTAGATGGGATCAGTGTAGGGGTTCAACATCCTGAAAATATTTGTTCAGAAATATTATTTTGGTCAAATCAATCTTAGCTGACAGACAAATTGCCCATATAGTCAGCTGTCTTTTAACAACTTGGCCAAATTGACAGAGGGTTTACCCACATAGTCGAAATATCTGACAATATAAATCACTCGGCTAGTGCTTTTTTTTAAATTAATAGGCAATTTCAGTACATAATTTATGTATTGTTTTGTCATTTTAGATGGGATCACTGTAGGGGTTCAACATCCTGAAAATATTTGTTCAGAAATATTATTTTGGTCAAATCAATCTTAGCTGACAGACAAATTGCCCATATAGTCAGGTGTCTTTTAACAACTTGGCCAAATTGACAGAGGGTTTACCCACATAGTCGAAATATCTGACAATATAAATCACTCGGCTAGTGCTTTTTTTAAATTAATAGGAAATTTCAGTACATAATTTATGTATTGTTTTGTCATTTTAGATGGGATCAGTGTAGGGGTTCAACATCCTGAAAATATTTGTTCAGAAATATTATTTTGGTCAAATCAATCTTAGCTGACAGACAAATTGCCCATATAGTCAGGTGTCTTTTAACAACTTGGCCAAATTGACAGAGGGTTTACCCACATAGTCGAAATATCTGACAATATAAATCACTCGGCTAGTGCTTTTTTTAAATTAATAGGCAATTTCAGTACATAATTTATGTATTGTTTTGTCATTTTAGATGGGATCAGTGTAGGGGTTCAACATCCTGAAAATATTTGTTCAGAAATATTATTTTGGTCAAATCAATCTTAGCTGACAGACAAATTGCCCATATAGTCAGGTGTCTTTTAACAACTTGGCCAAATTGACAGAGGGTTTACCCACATAGTCAAAATATCTGACAATATAAATCACTCGGCTAGTGCTTTTTTTAAATTAATAGGCAATTTCAGTACATAATTTATGTATTGTTTTGTCATTTTAGATGGGATCAGTGTAGGGGTTCAACATCCTGAAAATATTTGTTCAGAAATATTATTTTGGTCAAATCAATCTTAGCTGACAGACAAATTGCCCATATAGTCAGGTGTCTTTTAACAACTTGGCCAAATTGACAGAGGGTTTACCCACATAGTCAAAATATCTGACAATATAAATCACTCGGCTAGTGCTTTTTTTAAATTAATAGGCAATTTCAGTACATAATTTATGTATTGTTTTGTCATTTTAGATGGGATCAGTGTAGGGGTTCAACATCCTGAAAATATTTGTTCAGAAATATTATTTTGGTCAAATCAATATTAGCTGACAGACAAATTGCCCATATAGTCAGGTGTCTTTTAACAACTTGGCCAAATTGACAGAGGGTTTACCCACATAGTCAAAATATCTGACAATATAAATCACTCGGCTAGTGCTTTTTTTAAATTAATAGGCAATTTCAGTACATAATTTATGTATTGTTTTGTCATTTTAGATGGGATCAGTGTAGGGGTTCAACATCCTGAAAATATTTGTTCAGAAATATTATTTTGGTCAAATCAATATTAGCTGACAGACAAATTGCCCATATAGTCAGGTGTCTTTTAACAACTTGGCCAAATTGACAGAGGGTTTACCCACATAGTCGAAATATCTGACAATATAAATCACTCGGCTAGTGCTTTTTTTTAAATTAATAGGCAATTTCAGTACATAATTTATGTATTGTTTTGTCTTTTTAGATGGGATCAGTGTAGGGGTTCAACATCCTGAAAATATTTGTTCAGAAATATTATTTTGGTCAAATCAATCTTAGCTAACAGACAAATTGCCCATATAGTCAGGTGACTTTTAACAACTTGGCCAAATTGACAGAGGGTTTACCCACATAGTCAAAATATCTGACAATATAAATCACTCGGCTAGTGCTTTTTTTAAATTAATAGGCAATTTCAGTACATAATTTATGTATTGTTTTGTCATTTTAGATGGGATCAGTGTAGGGGTTCAACATCCTGAAAATATTTGTTCAGAAATATTATTTTGGTCAAATCAATATTAGCTGACAGACAAATTGCCCATATAGTCAGGTGTCTTTTAACAACTTGGCCAAATTGACAGAGGGTTTACCCACATAGTCGAAATATCTGACAATATAAATCACTCGGCTAGTGCTTTTTTTTAAATTAATAGGCAATTTCAGTACATAATTTATGTATTGTTTTGTCTTTTTAGATGGGATCAGTGTAGGGGTTCAACATCCTGAAAATATTTGTTCAGAAATATTATTTTGGTCAAATCAATCTTAGCTAACAGACAAATTGCCCATATAGTCAGGTGTCTTTTAACAACTTGGCCAAATTGACAGAGGGTTTACCCACATAGTCGAAATATCTGACAATATAAATCACTCGGCTAGTGCTTTTTTTAAATTAATAGGCAATTTTTTCAGTTTTGTTTTGAAATAACTTGTCTTTTGTGGAGGTATACAAGTGGGTCTACCATTGTTGGTACATGGTATTGTTGCTGGGAGGTTTCTCTCCCGTAGGGGCTCAGTCAAACCATGTTACAACATATTTCTAACACCAAATAAATATTTATATTTTAAATAAAAATAGCTTTAGTTTATAAATTTGTTTTATTTTAACAGACCCATATCCAAAGGAGAAAGAGAACCGTAAAAATGATCTTGAATTTGATAATGATGGATTCCTCTGACATAATAAATCAGTATATTTGCGTCATTACTCTAACAGGTGATGAATTGGACCTTTACAAATGATTGTGTTATTGAAGGCTTTTTGTCCAAACAAATATTTTTATAAAAAGAAAATTACATTATTGTACATCTTTGATGATGATGAGGACATAGCGGTTTATGACCTTATCTGTCAGTTGTTTTAACACAAAAACAGGAACCGTGTCGGTATAGTTGTAGTCACATATATCACTCAGCCAGCTAGAGAAGTTCAGTGGTTTTGCCACAGCAATAAAGTTGCTGAGTTCTTTTTGGTTTTGAAAGAACTCTGTAATTGGGTTCTCCAGTTGATGGTATACGGTAATGTTGCTCAACACAACAATGACGACTACGCAGTGTATAATAAGATATAGTAACACCATTCCCACCACCACTCCCATGCTTATACGTATGTGTCCAGCCATCATTCTTTCTCTAATGGTTAAATTCTTGGTTTCTCGGCATATTATGGAGTTTCTTTGATTATCTTCTCCAATCTTGGATTCGTGTTGTAGTCCGACATCTTCTTCATCCTTACTTGTCCACATCTCTAAAAAAGAATTATTAAAATTAGATAAATATTATGTTTATGAAAACCTGAATATAGTTGGATTAAAATTTACAAGGAACACAACCTTAATTCAACACTACGTCTTAAATTCACACATATATGAGAATGTCCATACTCTACTGGTAAGGGGGGAAATTACTGAAGGAACATAGTACTACCAAAGAGGCAAGTGCAGTCTATTTACACCATCCTAACTTACTCACATGCAAAGTTTCAAGTTTATAGTAGCAATAGTTCTCAAGTTATATAAAACAGAAAAACTGTTTCAAAACTTTACAGCTAAATTCCCGCTAATCAATTTTTTTGCTACAAAAAATGCTATAACATTCGCATTTTTTACCATTGTTTTAAGAAAACAGAGCACTATCGAACAATGAGAAGATGTAGTGGATGTTCTCAACATGAACAAATACTACCACTAAAAACTGTCAGAACAAGTCATAAATTACTTCTTATTGTCAAGTGATTCCCTTATGTCGAGATTGCATTTTTTATATAAATCAAATATACAAAATTACCCTTATATCTCCTTCAGTATATATGTATGAAGAAAAACGAAACATATCCCAAGCCTGAATGATATCACCTTTGTCTCCTAAGTTTATACTTCAGCATCACAATATATCTCAAGCCTGAATGATATTACCCAAGAATGTTTGATGAAAACGGGTGAGAAATGTTGCCTTGTATTGAATTTTATAGAAATAAAATTTAAAAATAGATCTTTTTATCTCCTTCAGTATATATATATATATATGTTCCAGAGTAGACAGGTAGAGATAGCGAGTGTTTAAGAGTAAACATACCTTTTATGTTGGGGGCAGTTAAAATTCTGAGCCTCTCATATAAAGGAGTATGTATATATAGCCTAGCGAAGGGGGAGGAGTTAGAGACTAGGATTTGGATTTGGGAACTACAATGACTACATGTGTGTGATACAGAGCTGTGTTTGTAACACACCAAACATATTTTTCAGAAAATAAATTGCTTATTATTGTCGTACAATTCTTCTGATATATAAACAGGTATTATAATTTGGTAAGATTAAATGGCATAAGAACCTTATCTTCCTCCCTCATCTCATCATCTCTCTGGAGAAAAAAGAAATGAAATCATAAGAGTGGGAACATTAGCTATTCTCTGAGCAAAATTAAATCTTAACAATAGCCTAATATAATAACTAAATATATCTGCGTCATTGCCCTGATGAATTCGACCTTTATCAAATGTTTATATTATTGAAGCGTGGACATATAGCGATTTTGACTTTATACTATCTTTATCTCAGTTTTGGTTTTAATTTGATTTGTATATAACATTAATTTTAATGTACCTTTCTCCTCTTTCTCCAAAATATTGGAGAAATTGAAGCGCTGGATTGGGATGCGGATGACCAATGTGACGAATCCGTATGAATGTCTATATTTGCATTCAAGTCCTGGTTATGTGGGTATATAATTGGTGATAATGGGGGGAAGTAGCTATTGGGATTTAGCACAACTTCCCCGAAGTCGAATGATTCGGTGTACCTCTTTCTTCTCGGTCATATTGGAGAAATGTTGGATTGGGAAGATTGATGTAACGATTCTTGTATACCACCACCACCATCAGATTCTATAAATGAATCTGTCGTTCTCCCGGTAATATTGGAGAAACATTGGACTGGGAAGACCGATGTAACGATTCTTGTATATCGCCACCACCACCAGATTCTATAAATGAAGATGTCTATTCAATATACCTCTTCTTCTTCGGTAATATCGGAGAAACGCTGGATTGGGTAGCTTCTTCGGTAATATTGGGAAAGGCTGGATTGGGGAGACCGATGTAATAATGATTCTTGTATAATACCACCACCAGATTCTATAAATGAAGATGTTGATTCAATGTACTTCATTCTCCTCGGTAATATTGGAGAAAGGCTGGATTGGGGAGACCGATGTAGTAACCATTCTTGTATACCACCACCACCAAATTCTATAAATGAAGCTGTCATTCTCCCGGTAATATTGGAGAAACATTGGACTGGGAAGACCGATGTAGTAACCATTCTTGTATATCACCACCACCACCAGATTCTATAAATGAAGATGTCGATTCAGTGTACTTCATTCTCCTCGGTAATATTGGAGAAAGGCTGGATTGGGGAGACCGATGTAATAATGATTCTTGTATACCACCACCAGATTCTATAAATGAAGATGTTGATTCAGTGTACTTCATTCACCTCGGTAATATTGGGGAAAGGCTGGATTGGAGAGACCGATGTAATAATGATTCTTGTATACCACCACCACCACCAGATTCTATAAATGAAGATGTTGATTCAGTGTACTTCATTCACCTCGGTAATATTGGGGAAAGGCTGGATTGGAGAGACCGATGTAATAATGATTCTTGTATACCACCACCACCACCACCAGATTCTATAACTGAAGATGTTGATTCAGTGTACTTCATTCTCCTCGGTAATATTGGGGAAAGGCTGGATTGGAGAGACCGATGTAATAATGATTCTTGTATACCACCACCAGAGTCAGTAAATGAAGATGTCGAGGGTTCATTAAAATCCGGGGATATCTTTGGAAAATTGGCGAGTCACCACTTTGTATATTCAATGATTTGGGAGGTTATAGATATGATGGATCATCCTCACTAACCCCATTAGAAAATAATACACCGAGGATGTCCGCCTGGAATAGGCGGTCCAATTTCAATGGAGGGCTCCTGCCAAATACGACACTATAATTATGATGAAATATTTGTCTTTTCATCGGGGGTGGTATTCTTGTAGGATTGGATAAATGGTAAGCCTGTTACCCAGTCGGTGGTCCCTTTCTCGGTTAAATATTGCTGTAGGATCATTTGTATGATTGTATTCTGTCCATCCACGTCTCGTGAACAACCATGAATAATTTTTACATTGGGGCCCATTTCCGCAATCACCTCTGCCACAAAAGTTCTATTTTCACTCGACTGGAGAATTTTCGGTACACCGAGTAATGTGAATATTTGAAATAAATATGAGGCTATCTCAGCTGGTGTCTTTTGTTTAACCGGCCGTAATAGGACAAATTGTGAATAATGGTCTTGATATACCAAAATTGTATTAAAGTCGTTGACATTGGGCATATCTATAAAATATATATACCCTCGTTCACCGAAATCCTTGGCCAATAATACCCGTTTCTTGTGTATATTTTGTCCATGACGTGTTTTACAGGCAGCACATGTTTGTATATAATTCTTTATCTGTAAAATGCTAATATTTGCAATGTCCTTTTTCAGCTCATTAAAAGTTTTGCGCTGGCCATTGTTTCCATGGACCCTCTTTATACAGTTAAATATTTTATATATATCTACGTAATATTTGTTTGTCTTCTTACATATCAGCCTTGTTGTTCCCTCGTGTTGTAGAGTTGTATACTTTTTAAATATATGATACGCGGTATGATTTTTCTTCACATGTTGATCCTTTAGTATATTTATATATGATTCAAGCCTCTCTCTCGTAAATAGAGAGGATTTTCGAGAATGTCTGCCGTAGTTCTTGGCCATATCCTCTATTATTTTCACAAATTCTTCTTTCTGGTTGTCCGCCATTCCTCGGTGTATTATTTTCTAATGGGGTTAGTAAGGATGAGGATGAGGATATCCATCATATCTATTACCCCCGCCTGAAATAGGCTGTCCAATTTCAATGGAGGGTTTCTGCCAAATACAACACTATACGATGAAATGTTTGTCTTTTTGTCGGGTGGTATTCTTGTAGGATTGGACACGTGGTAAGCCTGTTAGTTACCCAGTCGGTGATCCCTTGCTCGGTTAAATATTTCTGTAGGATCATTTATATAATTTAATTCCTGTCCATCCATGTGTCGGGACCCCATTTCCATAGGCACCTATGCCACAAAAGTTCTATTTTCACTCAACTGGAGAATTTTAGGTATACCGAATAATGTGAATATTTGTAATAAAATGTGAGACTACCCCAACTGGTGTCTTTTGATTAATTAACCAGCAAATAATTATGAATAATGGTCTTGATATATAAAAATTGTATTAACATTGGAAATCCTTGGCTGATAATAATCACTTCTTGTATGTATTTTCATCCACGTTTTTTTACAGGTAGCACATGTTTGTATATTTTTTTCTGTAACACGCTAATATCTGTAATGTCTCATTGAAAGTTTTGTGTTCCCACTGTGGTCATTATTTTTCATGGTGAATTTGCAATGTCCTTTTTTAGAGTTTTGTGTTCCCACCCTCTTATGTTTAGGCACTATTTTTCTACGGTGGTGTTCGGCTAATCCATGCACTAACCTGCCTTTTACGTGAACAACCATGAATAATTTTTACTTGGGACCCCATTTCCACAGGCACCTATGCTATACAAGTTCTATTTTCACTCGACTGGAGAATTTTAGGTATACCGAATAATGTGAATATTTGTAATAAAACGTGAGACTACCCCAACTGGTGTCTTTTGATTAATTAACCGGCAAATAATTATGAATAATGGTCTTGATATATCAAAATTGTATTAACATTGGACATATCGGAAATCCTTGGCCGATAATAATCACTTCTTGTATGTATTTTCATCCACATATTTGTTTACAGGTCGCACATGTTTGTATATATTTGTTTTATCTATAACACGCTAATATCTGTAATGTCTCATTGAAAGTTTTGTGTTCCCACTGTGGTCATTATTTTCATGGAGTATTTGCAATGTCCCTTTTTAGAGTTTTGTGTTCCCACCCTCTTATATTTAGGCACTATTTTTCTACGGTGGTGTTCGGCTAATCCATCCACTAACCTGCCTTTACCCTTAGGTAAACAGTATGGATTTGTATCAGGTTTACTCCCCTAGATGAGTTGCCAACCAAGGCTGACGAGTCCCATCCACCCGGATTTGTATCAGGTTTACTCCCCTAGATGAGTTGCCAACCAAGGCTGACGAGTCCCATCCACCCGGATTTGTATCAGGTTGTCACCCCTAGATGAGTTGCCAACCAAGGCTGACGAGTCCCATCCACCCGGATTTGTATAAGGTTGTCTCCCCTAGATGAGTTGCCGACCCAGGCTGACGAGTCCCATCCACCCGGATTTGTATATTTTTGTTAAATTTGTTTTCCTTTATATTTTAATCATTTAGTGTATTATATATGATTCAAGTCTCTCCCTCGTAAACAGAGAGGATTTTTGAGAATGTTTACCGAAATTCTTGGCCATATCTTCTTATTATTTCACAAATTCTTCTTTCTGGTTGTCCGCCGGTTGTAGTACCAAATGACCCTGATTATCCGTCATTGGATAACTGATTTCATAGAATATTATTACCAAGAATCTCATTTGGTCGGTTTTGTCTTGAGATAATTCGAGACTGGAAGCTCAATAAATTAAAGTGGTTTGGTATCTTCTTCATCTCTCACCTCTCCACACCTCTGAAAAAAATTATTAAAAAATATAGCTTTATCGTTGGAGAAAAAATGTACTCTGATATATAAATCAGTATTATAATTTGGATGATTTTGGATGAACTAGAAAAAATCCCCCATCTTATCAATGATCAGATCAATGTGAATTCTGCCCACGGTAAGACAAAGTAATAACAGCCATTGTCATTAAAAAAAAAAAATCAGGAATGGGGAAGATAATACACATGGACAGGTAACATAAATCCCAAAAAACTAGGCTATATGGTTCAAAGATTACCTATAGGCGGCGGTGGTGGAGCGGTGTGGTAGATTCGCTGTTTTTGTAGATGTATTGCTTTCCTTATGTTGATTAGTTTAATTGTGAATTGGGATGTGTCAATGCCCAAACATGGCCTATTTTTTCGCGTGAACAGTATCTCTATTAATACCTCATATTTAGTTTGAATTTTGTATAGGTCTCCACCTTTTTTATATAATTATATAATTATACCCCCAAGATATTTATGGCCCAATTTACATGCTCTATCTTTGGGTTGAACTAGAATGGACACTGTATCATTAATGTTAAACCCATGTAGGTGTCGATGTATTTTTGACCATTTTCTGTACTCCCAAAATGATTCCCTTTCTCGAGGAGGCCCGTATACTTCGGAATGCATCTTTTCTTGTATTATAGATATGTCCGGGGGTGGGGGTGCAGAACAAGTCGTAAAATCAAGAGAAGAACTTGCAATTTCAGTTTAGTAAATGTAGCGATTTTGACTTTATATTATCTTTGTTTATAAGTTTTAGTATGTTTAGTTTTACCTTTCACCTCTTTCTCCAAAGTACGCTGGATTGGGATATATATGACTGAGGCATGTCCATATTTACACATGTTGAGGTTCAATTCAAATTTTGGCTAGTATCTGTTGGGAGTTCTCGCGGCTTCCCGAATTCGAGCGATTCAGTGTACCTCTTTCTCCTCGGTAATATTGGAGAAATACTGGGTTGGAAGTCCTGGTTACTACTATGAGGGCAGGTGATAATGGGGAAAGTATCTGTCGGGAGTTCTCACGACTCTCCGAATTCGAACGATTCGGTGGGGTCATACATTGGACCCCATTTCCGCAATCGCCTCTGCCACAAAAGTTCTATTTTCACTCGACAGGAGAATTTTCGGTATACTGAGTAATGTGAATATTTGAAATAAATGTGAGGCTACCTCAACTGTGTGTCTTTTGCTTAATTAACTGGTCGTGATAAGGGCATATTGTGAATAATGGTCGTGATATAATATATCAAAATTGTATTTACAAATAGTTCGGAATCCTTGGCCAATAATAACCTCTTCGAGGTAAGCAGTACGGATTTGTATCAGGTTTAATCCCCTAGATAGGTTGCCAACCAAGGCCGATGAGTCCCATCAACCCGGATTTGTATAAGGTTGTCCCCCTAGAGGAGTTGCTAACCAAGGCTAACGAGTATCTTTTTCCGGCTCATTAAACGTTTTGTATCCCCACCCTTGGTATTCGGTTAATCCATCCACTAACCTGCCCTTACCCTTAGGTAAGAAGTATGGATTTGTATTAGGTTGTCTCTCCTAGATGAGTTGCCGACCAAGGCTGACGAGTCCCACCCCCGGATTTGTATAAGGTTGTCTCCCCTAGATAGGTTGCCAACCAAGGCCGATGAGTCCCATCCACCCGGATTTGTATAAGGTTGTCCCCCTAGAGGAGTTGCTAACCAAGGCTAACGAGTATCTTTTTCCGGCTCATTAAACGTTTTGTATCCCCACCCTTACCCTTAGGTAAGAAGTATGGATTTGTATTAGGTTGTCTCCCCTAGATGAGTTGCCGACCAAGGCTGACGAGTCCCACCCCCGGATTTGTATAAGGTTGTCTCCCCTAGATTAGTTGCCGACCAAGGCTGACGAGTCCCATCCACCCGGATTTGTATAAGGTTGTCTCCCCTAGATTAGTTGCCGACCAAGGCTGACGAGTCCCATCCACCCGGATTTGTATAAGGTTGTCTCCCCTAGATGAATTGCCGACCAAGGCTGACGAGTACCATCCACCCGGATTTGTATACATTTTAAATATTTAAATACTGTAAGATTTTTCCTTTTTATATTTTAATCCTTTAGTGTATTTATATATAATTTAAGTCTCTCCCTCATCAACAGAGAGGATTTTTGAGAATGTTTACCGTAATTATTGACCATATCCTCTATTATTTCACAAATTCTTCTTTTTGGTTGTCCGCCGGTTGCAGTACCAAATATCTTGGATAACTGATTTCATCGAATATTACCAAGAACCTCATTTAGTTTATTTTGTCTTATGAGTTAATTTGAGACTCTGAACACTTACCACCCATAAATGTGCTATTGTTTCTAAGCTGTAAAAACTCTTCCACTTGCGAAGGGAAGTTGTGATTGTTGAGGAGTAAACATTTGGTTAAAACTTAGTGGATGGACCTCTTCCGAAGGTAGCTTTTATAGTGAGATTTCTTGATTACTCTATTTGTTGCGGTGTTTATGTATAAGTATATAACATGTAATTGACTCACCCAATCTTTGGTTCCTTTTTTAATTAAAAAACTGGGACTCTGGATGTCGTGTGTGGTTATGTATGATGGTAAGTATACAATATCCTTTTGAATAAATGGACTACAAATTCTTTGCCGTTGTCAGATTGAAGAATTTTGGACACCCCGATTATTAAGAAGATATTCACCATATGATAGACCACTTCTTTGGCAGTTTCGTTTTTAAGGCCCATAAGATACAGAATTTGGAAAAGTGATCTTGATAATTTAAAATGAAGGCATATCCTCCCATGGTCATGCCTGATATATCAATTAAATCTACCTGACCCCTTTCTCCAAAATTATTCGAGATTAAAGGATGCACTACTATTTTGCAACGTTTCCCTACAAAAATGACAAGTATGTCTTAATTTATAATTCTGTCACATTGGCTATTGTTTTTCTTATTTCGAGAATGGTTCTTCTGCGACCACCATGCCACACATTTTCATGGGTAACCTTGATGGTATCGTATAGATGAATGAAATATTTCCCCGTCTTTTTTTTACAGATTAGCTTAGTTATCCCAAATTGGATTTCAACCCTATACTTTCTCAGTAGGTGATATATGTCTTGTGTTTTTGTACTGGGGTTTCCTTGAGCGCTCTGAATTGAATTTTTCCCATGTAAATGGTGCTGATTTTGTTGACAAGTGTTTCTAGGTTTAATGTTCTGTCTTTCAAATTGTATTCTCCAATCTTGAATTCTAGTGGTTTGGGTGTCTTCTTCATCTCTCCACATCTCTGAAATAATCATTATTAAAATTAAAAATAAATATTCTGTTTACGAAATTTAAAATAATTTGAATATGTATACCTAAATGTTAGTCATAAGAGACCTTATAAATATAGCTTTATTATCGGAGCAAAAATCACCACCACTAAAAACTCTTTATCAGAAGAAGTCGTAAAATCAAGAGAAGAACTTGCAATTTCAGTTTAGTAAATGTAGCGATTTCGACTATATATCACATTTTTTTTCAGGTTTAGTTTGTTTAGTTTTTACCTTTCTCTGGATTGGGATGTAGATGACTGATGCGCGTCCATATTTACACATGTTGAGGTCAAATTCAAGTCTTGGCTAGGGCATACAATTGATGATAATGGGGGAAGTATACTCCCCGAATTCGAAGGATTCGGTGGGTCATACACTGGACCCCAATTCCGCAATCGCCTCTGCCACAAAGTCCTAATTTTCACTCGACAGCTCCATTTTCGGTATACTGAGTAATGTGAATATTTGAAATAAATGTGAGGCTACCTCAACTGTGTGTCTTTTGTTCAATTAACCGGTCGTGATAAGGGCAAATTGTGAATAGTGGTCGTGATATAGTTCAAAATTGTATTAAAATCGTTGACATTGGACATATCGTAATCCTTAGCCAATGATAACCTCTTCTTATATATATTTCGTCCTCATTTGTTTACAGACAGCACATGTTTGTATATCTATAATCCGCTAATATTTGCAATGTCCCTTTTCAGCTTATTGAAAGTGTTGTGTACCCACCCTCTTATGTATCTTGTTTAGGCACTATTTTGTCTACGGCTAATCCATCCACTAACCTGCCTTACCCTTAGAGGTAAACAGTACGGATTTGTATCAGGTTTATTCCCCTAGATAGGTTGCCAACCAAAGGCCGACGAGTCCCATCCACCCGGATTTGTATAAGGTTGTCTCCCCTAGATGAGTTGGTGACCAAGGCTAACGAGTATCCCTTTTTCGGCTCATTGAAAGATTTTGTGCCCCCACCCTTAATCCATCCACTAACCTGTTTTACCCTTAGATAAGCATTATGGATTTGTATCAGGTTGTCCCCCCTAGATGAGTTGCCGACCAAGGCTGACGAGTCTCATCCACCCGGATTTGTATAAGGTTGTCCCCCTAAATGAGTTGCCGACCAAGGCTGATGAGTATCCCTTTTTCGGCTCATTGAAAGTTTTTGTACCCCCACCCTTAATCCATCCACTAACCTGTTTTACCCTTAGATAAGCATTATGGATTTGTATCAGGTTGTCTCCCCTAGATGAGTTGCCGACCAAGGCTGACGAGTCTCATCCACCCGGATTTGTATAAGGTTGTTCCCCCTAGATGAGTTGCCGACCAAGGCTGACGAGTCCCATCCACCCGGATTTGTATAAGGTTGTCCCCCCCCAGATGAGTTGCCGACCAAGGCTGACGAGTCCCATCCACCCGGAGTTGTATACTTTTTAAATTATATAATACTGTATTAATTTTCCTTTTTATGTTTTGATTCTTTAGTGTATCTATATATAATTTAAGTCTCTCCCTCATAAACAGAGAGGATTTTTGAGAATGTTTACCGTAATTCTTGACCATATCCTCTATTATTTCACAAATTCTTCTCTCTGGTTGTCCGCCGGTTGCAGTACTAAATGACCCTCACTACCCCCCGCCCTTGAATAACTGATTTCATCTAATATTAATTACCAAGAACCTTATTTAATTTATTTTGTCTTATGATATAATTCGAGACTCTAAACTCAAAAAAATTGAAATGGTTCGATGTCTTCTTCATCCATAACCTCTCTGAAAAATAAATCATTATTATGATTAGAAAAATATTTTGTTTATACAATTAATACAAAAAAATGAATATTGATAACTAACTGCATATCTAAATGTCACAAAAAACACTAATAAATATAGCTTTATCGTCGCATCAAAATTTATTACCTCTATAAGAAAAAGTCATAAATTATTTCTTATTATCAAGTAATTCCTCTGATATATATATATATATATCTGAAAAATAAATAATTATTAATAAATTAGATTAATATTTTGTTTATGAAATATATATATTTGTTTTAATATTAACCCCTTCAAACTCATATAATGTAAAGGTTGCCAAATCATCAATAAGAAATAGAGTTCTCTCAATCTTTTCTCCAAAATTAGTTTTTCTGCCCACAGTTAACCCAAAGACAGCTGCAGTAACTAAAACTAAAGGTTTGTAAATACCCCTGATGGTAATAAAGGCTTTAAAGTATCCCTAATAGGTTAACAAATTTCATCATATGTAGGTAACTAAATACATACCTAAAGGTCATAAGAGACCTTATAAATATAGCTTTATCGTTGGAGAAATATTTACTTTGATATAAATCAGTATTATAATCTGATAAGACTAAATGTCATAAGAGACTTTATGAATATAGCTTTATGGTCGGAGTATAATATTTACTACCACTAACAAATCTGTCAGAATAAGTCCGTTTTTGTTTTTTGGTTTTAATGGTTTTCTTATTATCAAGTTATGCCTCTGATATAATTATAAATCAGTATATTTATGTCGTTGCTCTGACAGGTGATGAATTGGACCTTTACCCATTTATTGAAGGTTTTTTGTCTGCTAATCAATAAACAAACAATTTTATAAAAAAAATAATATTATAGTATACCTGTTGGAGCCTCTTTGGATATGTTCTCCAATCCTAAATTGTAGTGGTTCAGTGTCTTCCACATCTCTAAACAAAAAATAATAACCCCTTCAAACTCATATGACACACAGAGGTTGCCAGAAATATAATTATCTCACTTTTATCCTCTCTAAAATTAATTTTCTGGCCACATCTAACTCAAAGACAACTGCAGAGGTTATTGAAGTAACTAAACTAAAGATTTGTAAATACCCCTGATGGTAATAAAGGCTTTAAAATATCCCTAATAGGCTCAAAATTGTATCATATATCGGAGAGGGTTACAAATTAATAAATATTCTGTTTACGAAATCGGAAATAATACGGATATTAAATGTATACCTAAATGTCAGTCATAAGAGACCTTATAAACATTTAGCTTTATGAGAACCAGTCGTAAAAATCAACAGAAGAACTTGTAATTTCAGTTTAGTAAACGTAGCTATATTGACTTTATATATCTTTGTTTGAGTTTTAGTTTGTGGTGTTTTACCTTGTTTGTCTCTTTCTCCAAAGTGTTGGAGAATTTGAAGCGCTGGATTGGGATGCGGATGACTGATGCGACATATGAGTGTCCATATTTACACATGTTGAGGTCCAATTCATAGGGCATACAATTGGTAATATTGGGGGGAAGTAACTGTCGGGAGTTCTCACAACTTCTGTTAGTGGTTCGGTGTCTTCTTCGTCCTTCATCGCTCCACATCTCTAAAAAATCATCATTATTTGCCCCTTCAAACTCATATGACGCACAGAGGTTACCAGAAATAGAGTATCTCACTCTTATAATTACCTCTCCAAAATTAGTTTTCTGCCCTTCAGTATGACTGACCAAACCGTTTCCGCCATGACACCCAATTACGCCTACTGTCAATATTTCCAAAAATAATATGATCCAATTGGTCAAGATTGTTATACGAGTGTGGGTGGTTATATAGCAAGATTTTTTCTCGGCGATGTCTTGACCAATTTTCTCTATCTGGACAATAAAAATGCCATCCAAAAATAGTCTAGTCCCCATGATTTACTAAATTTTGTGGTTGAATCAAATCTCACTCTTGTTGACAATAGCTTTGAAACAACTATTAATCCCGCAACGGGTGAAACTCTCTCCACCTACGAGCAATTAATGTCCGAAATATATAACGATAAACCAATGTTTACCGAAGAGGAGAATATTATGTATATGAACAAGTATTATCAATACCTAGGCTCGAGAACCATCAATCACTACGGACAACCTATTGGCGGAGAAAAGCATATCGAACAATTCGACACTACCTGACAGCAGTGGCTGAGTACCATAGGCGATTTTTCGACCCATTCAATTTAGATCTTAAATAAACAAAAACCGACTTAAAATGAGTAATAATCTTAAAGGGGATGAAGGAGTTCTAGGAGTGTACTTGCATATACAAATAATTTAAAAGTTTTATATGATTATGGATGTTGAAGCCCATAAAAGTGCTCCTTGCCTTTGCTACAACTTACCGGTGTGAGGCAGGATTGTCAGCACTCAAGTACCGAAACCGTTTGCAACCAGAGCATGACCTAAGACGCAGCAGCCTATCATCAAAATCCCTCTAATTTGAGAAGCTACAATAATGATTAATTATTAATTATTGACTTGTTCACCCTCTTAGAGCGTCGACTCTCATAATATGGAACCTAATTTGGAGAGAAATAATAAATCGTGCCTAATCATATTTTGGTTTTCTCAAAAAATAATATTAAACCAGGAAATATTTGTTCTTATATGTCATATAGAAAGGATTTCTCAATTATATTTGTATTTTTCAGGTTACAAAATACATATTATTAGACTATAATTATAATGTTCGTTATTTATTCCTTGTATTGTCAATCTTAATCATATTTACGCAACAAACATTAAACTTTTTGTGAACCCCTTGAATTGTGAAAAGCTGCTCTTTCTCAAGCCAGACCTAAAAATGTAATCATACTGAAAGGGTTATATATAATTATGTTGAAAACATTAAGTTAATTTCTTATTAGGCATTTAGGGTATGGGTCGGCATAGTAGATTCAGGGTAGGATTTTGGGTCGTTGTTAAAAAAGGTTAAGAACCACTGTTTTAAAGTATCCCTAATAGGCTCAAAATTGCATCATATATCCGAGAGGGTTAAAAATTAATAAATATTCTATTTACGAAATTGAAAATAATTTTAATATTAAATGTATAATTATCTAAATGTTAGTCATAAGAGACCTTATAAATATTTAGCTTTATCACTTAATCACAATTTACCACCATTAAAAACTCTTGTCATAACCAGTGGTCAAATCAAGAGAAGAACTTGTAATTTCAGTTTAATAAATGTAGCGATTTTGACTTTATAATTATATATAGTATCTTTGTTTAAGTTTTAGTTTGTTGAGTTTTACCTTTTGTCTCTTTCTCCAAAATATTGGAGAATTTGAAGTGCTGGCTTGGGATGTAGATGACTGATGCTGTATATCGGTATGAGTGTCCATATTTACACTTGTTGAGGTCCAATTCATAGGGCACACAATTGGTGATAATGGGGGGAAGTGATTGTCGAGAGTTCCCACAACTTCGCCGAATTCGAACGATTCGGTCCTCGATAATATTGGAGAAACACTGGATTGGAAGTCCTGACTACTACTATGAGGGTATATAATTGGTGATAATGGGGGAAGTATCTGTCGGGAATGTTCATGACTTTCCGAATTCGAACGAATCGGTGTACCTCTTTCTCCTCGGTAATATTGGAGAAACACTGGATTGGAAAGTCTTTTCATCGGGGGTACATCCACGTTTCGTGAACAACCATGAATATTTTTTTACTTGGGGCCATACATTGGACCCCATTTCCGACTGCAATCACCTCTATCACAAAAGTTCCATTTTTCACTCGACTGGAGAATTTAAAGGAGTTCTCCCTCATAAACATAGAGTTTTTTTAGAATGTTTACCCTAGTTCTTGACTCTATCTATCATTTCACAAATTTTTCTTTCTGATTGATTGTCCGTCGGTTGTAGTACCAAACGACCCTCACCACCCACCAGTCCTTGGATAACTGATTTCATCGAATATTACCAAGAACCTCATTTAGTCGGTTTTTTGTCTTATGAGATAGTTCGAGACTCAAAGCTCATAAAATTGAACCTCAACTAAGACACTTCCAGGTTCGAAAAAATCTCATAAAAATGAACCTCGACAAAGAAGCCCACTTCCAGGTTCGAGACTCAAAGTTCATAAAATTGAACCTCGACAAATTCCACTTCCAGGTTCGAAAATATAACCAGATTATATTTCCTAAAGATATATTAAAAAATATGGATATATGCCAATAAAGAGATATTATAAACTGAGACTCAAGGTTGAAACGAAACTAGTGTTCTGGTTATATAAAGTTTATTGTAAAAATATTATACCACAGCATTTTTTTTTTTTTTTTTTTTCTCTATATTCCAACTACTACCTCTCCATATGCACACAATATGGCTCTAAATATTAAAAAAAAGGTCGTATAATATAACCCCGAAGCGAAGCCGTAAAACAATAATACATTGGTGAGTTATTGGGTTGGTCAGTCATCGTTATTATTATTTTTAAATACATACAAGGGATTTCCACCATCATCATCATCATCATCACCATCACCATCATCATCATCATCATCATCATCATCATCACCTATTTGACCATTCTCTCCAAATTTACCCCTTTTTATCGATATATCATGGTCTATTTCGTCATCCTCATCGTCTTGTAAGCCATGTTTATTTTGGTTGGATGTACTTGCGGTAGATATTTTATTCATATACTCTTTTATTAAATTAGAGTCGTCCTGTTCGTATATGCTTATCTTATCCTTATCCTCGGTTGGTCTAGGTATATCAAAATCATTAGACTTTATATATGCATTGAGACACATTCCTAAACTATATATATGGGCTACGGGACTTAGTAACATTACAGAGCTTCCAGGGGGTCCCCATTTTACAGAAATATTATAGAAAGAGCCCCAAAAAATTTTAACTTTATTTCCCGTCCCCATTCTAAGAGGTCTCAACATTGCCATGTTGGATAGGTGAACTTTTAATTTGGAAGATGATAGGTCTTCAAAATAATTGTTCAAAGGTTCAATATTTGAATCCATATACTTTAAATAAAAGGGTATTTCTATCAATATATCACTGAGGGGTTTCTTGATAGACTTCATGTTTGTTAAAATGTCCGGGATTTTCTTCATTGTTAAACCATCAATAAAGTTGCCATCTTTATTCGTAATGTCCTGGAATGGCCTCTTATTTAGTGTTATTATTTGCTTGCTTTTATAGCCTTGTATTGTAAGTTTTTCTATTATATATTTATTGTAAGAATTTCCAGTGTCCAGAATCGGTACAATTTTAGGACAGTGCATTATATGGCTGGTAAAAAAGCGACCCACGCAATTCTGCTGGTTTCCATTCTGAGTATGTAGCTGCGATTTACTCAGAATCATTGATGGTGGCAGAGGAATAGCTTTGGTGCCAACATTTAGAATGCTATAGTCAATATCGTGAGTTCCATGGTTACCGTCGTTTTTACACCCCGGAATACAACCGGAATTGATAGGACACAGCAATCTTTGTTTATATGTATAGTGAGAGCTCACTTTCATCAAATTTGGCCGGAAAGGTGTCCGGCACACGTCATTAGACTTTTCCATCTTAAATATGGAAGATTCTGTGGTATCTTCTGATAAAAATAAGTTGCAAAATAACGTGGTTATAGACATTTCCAATATAATCATGGTGACTGGTGGAGGCCGAAAGTTGAAGTATTGCCATAAAATGCGTATCTTGGTAAAAATGTAGTCGTCATTGCGAAGAATGGAGTTAAGATTGACACAACTCTTATAATCTTTGTTACTAATCTGATTAAAGTAATTTATAAGGTCCTCCAAAATATGTCCAGCCCGCATGTTTGCATTGCCACTGGGAACAATTGTCAACCATTTTGTCTGTTTGGGTATGGTAGTAACCTCCTTAACATGTCTATCATTTGACCCCTTTTCATCATATTCCTCAAAGGAATTTTTATACCAAACCCCCAGAGAAAGATCTTCCGATCTCTCAATGTTACCGATGCCCACATAATAAAATACAAAGTTCACTTGCCGTCCCTTTACCATAAACATTGGCCGAATTGTACCATACATGTTATTTTCTCTACTGTATTCCTTGTTTTCTATGCGAACACTTGTAGCATTGAGATGTTTCAAAATAGAATACATCCTTTCAAATATATACCATATATCTTTGACACATATCAAATAGTCGAGATAGAATATTAACTGTGATCTTTTTTCGCTAAACACAATTCCCTGTGTCACGAGATATTCATCCGAGAGATAATCCAAGTCGTCATACGCCGCTATAATCTCTCTACAATTATCAAGCTTAGTTTTCATTTTCTTTAGTTCATTATAAGTAGAAGCTTCATTCTCGTTTTCGCCCAATATAATATGCTTTATTTCGCGCACCAGACGATTACTATCCACATCCGATATATTCAAACGTGACTTTTGTTCTTCGATGCTTTCTATGATATAATTTTCCAGGGCTTCCGGTGATTCCTCCATTGTGAAGAAAAGGGTGGGAGATATTTTGTTTGTGGGTACCACCCATAGCGCGACTGACCCTTTATATACATCCAATACAAAAAAAATAGATGTATGATAATTTTCAATGATTTGCTAATAAATATATAAAGAAGATTTGTTAAAAGTATCATAAATGGATCTACTAATGCAATTTTTTATACAATACAGACAAACATTGTCCAAATATCCCACAATTTTTGCTCTAAAGGAATCGGTAGGATTAGAGGACCACGCCGAAATCATTCTGCATTGTTTTATTATGAGGCAAGCAAACGATACACCGAAAAATATAGTTCAATTGTTAGAAATGCACTTTGGCCCGGACAATGTAAATAATAATATATTCACAAATAAAAAGAAAGTACTAAATAACTTTCGCAATAGTAATAAAATCCTTTTAGAATCGGATTGGATCCACTATACAAAAAATCGGTCGCTCCATGTTAACAAAAACAACCTTTTCGGGAATCAAAATATTAAAGTAAATCAAACTTTTAAATTAATATTGAAGTTTTACCTAACGGAGGTCGCTCAAATTTTTCAAAATTTTAATAATATAAAAAAGTCAATTTTAAATTTACAAAAATATGCATCGTGTATAGATGATAAGTGGACCAAATATTTTCCAAATAATATCACAGCTATTAAAAACAAGTGTCTAGATTTCACATCTGAAATGGTTAACTTGGCCCATACCCATATAGACACCGACAAAGTAACCCATGCATTCCTCGGTTATATTACCCCCGATGATAATGATAAGAATATGTTATTTATTTTTATCAACACCCATCTCTATATATGGAATACAACAAACAAACCAACAACTACAATCACCGATAAACCCATCAGAGACTTTCATCTCGAATTCGTTTAGCGGCTTTTCGGAGATGTGTATCCAAATCATTAGTGAAGATAGATTTCAATATATCATGATCTTCTCTCGATATGGCCAGCTTTGACCGAGTACTTACGGGTAAAAAAGATATACCTAGATCATTCGAATGGTAAACATTTGTTTTTCCCGAATCGTATTCTTTCAACTCCTTAAAGGAATCTTTTATTATATATTCGATAATATTATCCATTTTCCGTAAATATTTATTTGCTCTTTGTTAAAGATTTGAATATGATGGGGGATAACATATTTATCACCTGTGAAAATGTATTTACTATATCTGAATATATGTGTTTATCAAAACTAGACGAGATAAATTCAAAGACTTATACCGATTTTATTAGCGATGGACACATTCGAGTATCTGACGCGTTAGGTTGGCGAGTTGGATGTGTAGACGATACGAGAGCCAATCCCAGCGAGATTATATGCATTCTATCCAATAGAACACTATTATCTATGGACGAAAATGCTCTACATAAACTTTCTTTGTATACATTAAATGCGCCATGTAACCAAACTTATTTGGTGTCAATGCAGAATAATAGTATACTATTAGATATGGATCGTGTTTATACCAACAATAAATTTACAATGAAGGCTCTATGTCTATACGTTAAAGATTATCTATGTAAAAAATATAATTTACAGACCCAGAATCTATTCGGGGTATTATTTCAAGCGAAAGGAAAGTACGTGGGGGAGAAATGTAGAGAGTTTTTTACCTTCTCTAAATTTAGTTCGTGTGTTATTTTTTTATTATTCTATAATAAACTATTAGCCCAGATAAGTAATTCCATAACACCCATAGAGATCGTAGACATCTTGGTCAATACCAATCTCATAGTTATGAACAAATCGAAGGGTATACCCCACCAAACGAGCCTTACAAAATTGAACGCTTACATAACGGATATTATTTGTCGGCAAATAGAGGAAAATATATTTAGGTTTGATTATAGACTAAATAAACATGTAGCTTTTTTACTTTTTAGAGATTATTTTGTCATAAGTAATTTGCAACGAGTTGATTCCCATGTGTTTACCTATATTAATCACAGTGCGCTCCTATCGGGACCAAGGACGTTCATTTCAGCCCCCTAGGAATATATAATATATATAATATATATACGACCCCACACAATTACCTGGACCTCGGCCTGTTACTCTTTCTATTAATTTCTGCAACATTCGCGGACTTTCCTCTAACTTTCACTCTGTTGAGCACCATCTCTCCTCCTACAAACCTGATCTTCTCTTCCTCACCGAAACTCAGGTGTCTGTAGCAACATCCAGCAACCCCTTCTCTGTATCCTCCTACTTTCTCTATCCTAGTTTCAAAGCCAAAGGCGGATGTTGTGCATATGTGCACAACAAACTCACTTGCTCTCGTGTTCCCGATTTCGACTCCTCTGAATTCTCAACTTTATGGCTCAAACTTTCCTGTCATTCTCTTACTAAATATTTCTGTGCTGTCTATCTTTCCCCTAACTCTACCAACTTTCCCAAATTCTTTGACTATCTAAACTCTACAGTGGAACACATTCTATCCATTTCTCCTTTCTCAGAAATCTCCCTCTTAGGAGATTTCAACGTTCACCACCGCCATTGGCTCTCCTCTCACACTACTGATCCACCTGGTGAACAAGCCTACGTCTTTTCTATCCTAAATGACCTAGAGCAGTTAGTTCAGCAACCCACCCGTATCCCGGATCGCATCGGAGATCGGCCCAACATTCTTGACCTGTTTCTAACTTCTAACCCTTCTTCTTATACTGTCGATCTTTTCTCTCCTTTGGGCTCCTCCGACCATAAACTTATCTCTGTCACCTGTCCTATCTCTCCAGTACAGCCACCCGATCCTCCTAGCCGGCGGCGCTTGTGGCACTTTGGCGCTGCCGACTGGGAGGCTCTTCGGCAGTACTTCTTTGATTTCCCATGGAATGATTTCTGCTTCCATGGCCGAGGACCCTCGGAGAGTGCTGAACGCATTACCGAGGTAATCCTATCGGGCATGGAAGCATACATTCCATTCTCTTTCTCTCAGACTAATGCTAAAAAATCTTGGTTTACTCACGCCTGTTCTACTGCTGTCCGCAATAAGGAGGAAGCATTCAAACGGTACCGACGCCTTAAAACTCAAGACTCTCATTCTTCATATGTTTCTGCCCGGAATCAAGCCAAATCTGTTCTTCGACTTGCCAAACACTCTTTCATCAATAATAAATGCACTGAACTATCCAACTCTAGCTCTTCCCAAGCTTTCTGGCATCTAGCCAAAAACCTCTCCAACAATTTCTCTTCCTCGTCTTTCCCTCCCCTTTCCCACTCTGATGGCTCAACCATCACTTCTTCCTCTGACAAAGCTAAACTCTTCGCTCAAACTTTTGCTAGAAACTCCACCTTGGATGATTCCGGTGCTATTCCTCCCTCTCCGCCCTCCTCTCTCTTACTTATGCCTAATATCCTAATCTCTTCTAAAGATGTACTTTTTACCCTCTCTGGGCTTAACACTAATAAGGCGTACGGTCCGGACGGTGTTCCTCCTGTTGTTCTCAAAAACTGTGCTTCCGTGCTGACTCCCTGCCTAGGCAAACTCTTTCGTCTCTGTCTATCCTCTAACGTCTTCCCTTCATGCTGGAAGTTTGCTCACATTCAACCTGTCCCAAAGAAGGGTGACCGCTCTCAACCCTCCAACTATCGTCCAATTGCTCTTATCTCTTGTCTTTCTAAAGTTTTTGAAACTATTCTTGCTTCCAAATTTCTTAAGCATTTCTCTTCTCATAATCTGCTCTCAGATCGCCAGTATGGCTTCCTTAAGGGTCGCTCTACTGGTGATCTTCTTTCATATCTTACTAACTCTTGGTCATCCTCCTTTCGGGACTTCGGTGAGACTTTTTCTATTGCACTAGACATATCGAAAGCCTTCGATAGAGTCTGGCATAAATCTTTAATTTCTAAACTACCCTCCTTCGGTTTCTATCCCTCCATCTGTGCCTTTGTCTCTAATTTCCTTTCCGGCCGTTCCATAGCCGCGGTTGTGGACGGCCATTGTTCACTTCCTCACCCTATAAACTCCGGTGTTCCTCAGGGCTCTGTCCTATCTCCTATTCTCTTTCTAATTTTTATAAATGATCTCCTTAACTGTACCTTAATTCCCATCCATTCATACGCAGACGACTCAACCTTACACTACTCCATTAGTTTTTCAGAACGCCCCAGCCAGCAATCTCTCAACAACAAACGTAATGAAGCCATAGAACTCTTAAATTCTGATCTAAATACAATTTCCAATTGGGGCAGAGAAAACCTTGTTAACTTTAATGCTTCCAAAACCCAATTTCTCCATCTATCTACCCGTCAGGATCTCCCAGCGGACTATCCCTTATTCTTCAACAATACAAAAATCAACCCTTCATCTTCTCTCAATATTCTTGGTGTCTCTTTTTCTTCTGCTCTCATTTGGAAGGACCATATTACCAGTCTTGCTAAGGCAGCCTCCCAGAAGCTGGGTGTGCTCAACCGCCTCAGGGGGTTCTTTTCCCCTGCACAGCTTCTTGCTCTGTACAGGGGCATAGTGCGCCCTTGTATTGAGTATTGTTCACATGTGTGGGGAGGTTCCTCTCACACCGCTCTCCTAGACAAAGTTGAAAGGAAGGGCTTTCGTATCATTAACTCCCGTCCACTCACCAACTCTCTGCAATCTCTCTCTCTCCGCCGCAATGTTGCATCTCTCTCGCTATTCTATCGCTACTATAATAATCAGTGTTCCTCAGAGCTATCCCAGTGCATACCACCTCCTTTACGTAGGGCACGTGGTACCCGTCTTGCAACTCAATCCCACCCCTACTCTGTGCAACTCTCCAACCCAAGAGTGAAACGTTACTCTCAAACTTTCTTCTACTCAACAGCTGAGCTCTGGAACTCTCTCCCAGAATCAGTCTTTCCCTCTTCCTATGACTTAAATTGCTTCAAACTCCGTGTGTCCAGGCATTTTGGCTCGAACGTCCCTTGATTTTGGCCCTGTCACTCTTTCAACTATGGGGGAGGCACTCGCTATAGGCAGTTATGCCTTTTGCCTCCCTCAATCACATAGAAAAAAAAAAAAAAAAAAAAAAAATAACATAAATCCCGTTTTGTGTCGCCAATTCACTTTGTGTAAAATATGTTCGGAGAAAAATAACGCTGGGCTAGTTTTAGGGGGGGGGGGGTTGGATTTAAACCCCATTATGTTTCTACTACATCTTAGCTCACCCCAATATCGGGATTTAGAGAGGTCTCTTCCATGTGTATAATGGGACGAGGGGTGGCACCCACACCCATATCAGAGAAACCCATAACGGCTCTAGGTTGAGACACTTGGTCAGTCATTTGGCGGGTGAAGGGGTAAGACCCATATGAATATCTGCTACACATTGGGAAACTGGCCGTATTACTTTCAGACGAACCGGCAATCTTAAATAACATTCCGGACCCATAGTGTTTTATAAATGATTTGAATACCGCCTTGGGTTTTTTAAAATCGGTAAAGAAAAAATCCAAATCGTAATTTTCCGTAGGCGATCGAGTCGTAAAACCGTCTAACCACCCACTCGGATTATTGAGATGCCACGGTCTATACCCAGTTAAGAAGCCGCCAAATCCGCAGGTACCCTCAGCCACCACCTGTCCACATTCGTAGCCATATCTGCTAGGGAGTTTAACGGGATAATTGTGAACGAACGTAGATACACCAGGCATCCGAGAGTCGCTCACGGTGACGCCCAGTTGTAGAATTATATCACCCGGTCCATCGTCTCTAGAATTGAGAATATTACATCGGTTCGTGTTGGGTCCCACGGTCACCATAGATTCCAGCAGGCGTGTACGTTCGGCATTATCGTATATTCTAGGATGAGCTATATCGTATCTCAACTTTGGGGAACAATCCGCCGGAGGGATACCGAAGCTACTGGAAACGGAAATGGGTGGGAAAGGGACGAGTAATTGCCTACCATAGAGATAATTCATGTTGTTCAGATTATAGGGAGTGGCCACAAAGGCGTTGGGTGCATGGGGGATTTTTGTAGTGTACTCTATGGGTCTCAGAAATAAATGGGCCAGATTGATCGTATCTTCCACACTCTCATAATTATTTATGATTTTAAAGTAGGCCGTATACCTTTCAATCGTGGATAGGGGTAGGCGTTTTTTGAGTATGTATGGAGTATACCGACTGCATCGCGAGTGTAGCGCGCTCTTGGAAATTTCATCCACATTCAAATCGTCCTCGTTCATCCGATCGCGGCAGAGCGCCTCTGCGGTATCGTAACAACCGTATGTGTAAGCCCAATTATCTTTCACATTTTTGAGCGGGTTAACTAGAGGGTGGCGAGCATCTCGCGCATAGACCGGGCCAATGTGATATGATTCCGAGGGGGGACAAGGGTACGTGTATGGATCTTTAAACGTGAAAATGGACAGATATTGGTTGAGACTAGCGCCCATCCAGGCATCTCCATTCAGAAGGAATTTGTAGTGGGTCAATAGGTTGGGGATATAGTTGGCACAGTGTTGTGTGAAATGCATCAAGCTTAAACGTGAATAATTGGCGTCTTTCACCATGGCGATATTTGTACACGATTGTCGCTGTATAAATGTCTCCATGACGCACGGTGGGGGATGATATAAGCCCCTCCCAACTTTCCGACCTCTCGTTTCGTGAAAACCCTGGGAACAAACGGCCTCTCTTACGGCCTCATAATTATACTCCTTGGCCAGATAATCCTCTATATCACCGGCCCTATTTTTGTTGGCGTACTGATTGCCGTATCTGTCCATGGTGCTGTCGCTGGATAAGAAATTCCTCTGGGAAAATTCCACAAGTTGCGGAAATCCACAGGGCATGTTTGGTGGTAGGTTTAGGACGGAGCAATCTTTCAAATAGTTTTCGGTGCCGTGTACTTGGGTGGCCACAAAGTCTATGGGTTGGCCTCCTTTGCAATCCAAATATGTGACAGGGTCGCGGTGGTGTTGTTGGAGAGAGGCCCCGCTGGCATGCGAGTTGAAATTGGCCGCAATCCCGGGACCGACGGGGAGTGCCGGTTCAAGGTGTGGATGATTTTTCTCCAATAGACCACCAAAGAGGTACTTGCCCCCGGCATAGAAATTGGTTAATAGCGGGCTATTGGCCCAGAGTTCTTCCTCTACATAACCTCTCCGCCAAGCAATTTCTCTGGGGACTATATTGGTCGATTCTATTAGGAGGCCACCTATTGGTTGAATTGTATTAAATATATCTATTTCATCTAGACTCTCTGTGATACCTTCGTAAAGAACGGAAGAAGGGAAGATGTTACGAAAGTTTCTCAGATAACCCATCCAATCAGTTTCATAATTTTTATGGATGGTAGAGTCTAGGAGGTCAAACAGACAGTATGCGTTGGCCGCCCGTCTATGATTGAGTACCGATGGTATATCGGCGAGGGAGCTGGGGGGCACGAGACTCTCCTCGGCTTGTTGGTAGAATATTCGAGGTGTCAGAAAAGCTCCGGCTACTATACCGGGATCATTTATTCGTTGCATAAACGGTTCATGTCCGCCATCGTTATCCAATGATATAAAAGTTTTAATCTCGCGGTCGTCACCGGTTCGCTCCTTACCACCCAGTCGCGAATATACACACTTGGGATAGACCCGCCCCGCCGAAGCAATCAACCCCAGGGCGTGATCCCCCGACTCTTCACCCAAACCATGGACACCAAAAGGGGCGGCCCGCATAACTCTCATACTCGAGTTGGGCGGTTCCCCACCCCCCGGTAAAATATAATCTTTGTTATTATAATAATCCATACCCTCCAAATAGGTGGTCACATTGCCCTTGCCCCTGGTGGCGATCACCCCCCCCCCTAACATATACAGATTTTCTATATACGCCCGTGTCTAAGAGCCCGTCTTTGACCAGCAATAGGGATTCGATCAGGTGACCACCGTACGACCGTTGCGGCGTTACTCCGGCCGTCTTTTCGGAGAGGCAATTATACGAAAAGGCGGCGTTCTTCGAATTTATCCCGGGTAGGGGTAAACACATATCACACCCTTGCAATATATTATCCAAGAGAAACCTAACATTCCCCAGGTTTTCCTGGGTGTAAGCGCTATGTGTGGTATCGTAGGTCTCATCCACTATGGCGGTCGCATTAATTTGAAGGGCTGGATTACACACACATTTGTAATTCTTATCACCGGCGGGTATATTTAGGGGGGCCCAAT